>VXCM01008308.1:0-15086 GCA_014773175.1 Lucifuga dentata
GAAGCAAACAGGAAGCATCAGGAAGCAAACAGGAAGCAGCAGGAAGCAAACAGGAAGCAGCAGGAAACAAACAGGAAGCAGCAGGAAACAAACAGGAAGCAGCAAGAAGCAAACAGGAAGCTGACAGCAGGAGAATCTGGGAACGGCGGGTCTGATTCCGGCTTATTAGCGTCTTGTAGAGCTTTGCTGCTCGCTCACAGCTTCTGTTGAAGCCTGAGACTAAATGACTTTAGGATAAAAGTCAGATCACAGATTTTTACTGCAATTAATCCTGATCTGAACCCAAAATACCAAGAATGCAGAGCAGAAGTTTTACGTTCCGGGAAGCCGTAACTCGGAATTATGACCAGCACACATTGGAGCTAAACAAAGTGGGAAACGACATGAAAAATGGAGTTTTGTCTGACTAAAAGAAGCTGCGTTTTAACATTTATGAGCTGTTTATCTTTTCAAAACAGCTTCTGCATTACCAGTGTTAAATATTTAATATATTAAATTAAATATTAACCTGTGTTTTTGTGCTGATTATTTTAAGAAAATGCTTCTGAATGTTGATTTATAAAGTGACTGTTTACGCTGTGATCAGCCATGTTGAAATCACGTCAGTACGAAACTCCGGGTTGAGAAATCTTTTCGGACTTTCAGCATTTTCTTTGACTTTTCCCAGTCAGAGTTTAGTAATTCTGAGTTTAAACTGAATTATTATGCCCATGTTCTACCTGAAATCTTTTTTTCTTTTTCCTAAAGAACCATTTGGAGAATAGTTGTTGTAATGTCATGTGTATTATATTTATTGGGCTTAAACATGCAAAATTACTGGTATGGTCCTTTACGCACTTCCATTATCAACAAATTCACACCCTCCACTGACAACACAGTATATATTACAAATTAACATAAAAAAAATTACATTCGGAGCTCCTATTACAGCTAGAGGGTCGTTATTCATCATTCGTTCAGATATTTGAAAGTTTATATCCAATCAAAACTGCTAACGATGGCTAACAGGCAGAAGCTGAACGCGCAGCAGCAAACATAATCACCCTTTATTAAATTAAAGTTAATGGCTCATATTGTTGGAGGAAATGTCCTCCCACTATCTAGTAAAAACGGAGCGATGTTCTCATTAAATGGTGTCTGATAGACTGTTGTGACAGTTTATGTCCAATTATACTCGCTAATTAGCATGTAGCATCGATCAAAGTTGTTGAGTTAAGGCCTGAGCAGAGCGATGCTGCTGACCCTGAATCAAACATGCGGCATCCAGATGCTGCGTGTTTACAGACACTGGATCAAAATGCAATTAATCAGATATGAAGTCTGAACACGGATAATAACAATATTCCTTCACATAGTTCATACAGACAGCAGAACAGGAGAAATCTTCACGGGTTCAAATTCTGGAAACAGACCTGTTACCCAAACATAAAATAATTTTCAAAAGAAGACGCCCCATCCAAAATGCTGAACAGACCAAATAACCAGCAACTTTTATTTCAAATTCCTCCTCAGGCTGCAAAGAACGCCTCGTTTCTCTGTCATGATTAGGAAATGGCTGACCGGAAACGGCTGACAGGAAACGGCTGACAGGAAACGGCTGACAGGAAACGGCTGACAGGAGGCAGTGACAGGAAGCAGCTGACAGGAATTCTGCTCAGGTATCAGAGTGTTGACACGAGACAAGAGGATCTGATCCAAGTGGCGTAAATATAATTGAGAATAGACCAGACGGGTTCCGGGTCGGGGCTCATTTCCAAAGATTTTAAAATAACTAATAACGTCATTGTTGCTGTCGCTGATCAAGTTACCAATCAAAATAAATGCAAATACTCAGAACTAATGAAACGCATTTAACATTTATGTTGGTTTGCTTTGACAGAAAAACATCCAATCAAACCAAAACCTATCAGCTAAAGTCAAGTGACAACACTCTCTTTGCTGATTGGCCAGAAAGAAACTCCAAACAGGAAGTAGTTTCTATGGTGTCAAAGTAAATCAGAGTAACAAAGATGAATGTAGATCCTTTCCTGTCATAGCATCATTTGATCCATGAAGGAGAAAACTATGACAGCAGAAGCTGAATCTGATGTAGAAAATCACATGCTGCTTCACATGATATTAAGTGAATGGCAGAATGGAGCAACATGCTGACAACATACAAGCACATGCTAACCTGAACATGTTTATCTAAACATGTGTTATCCAACATTGATGTGTTTCCACCTTTAACAGCACCGTTTGATTTGATCATCAGAGGCGGAGTTTAGCTAACGTTACACACACACACACACACACACACACACACACACACAAACAAGTGTATGTTTCTGATGAAATAATGACAATCATCTTGAGTTAAATTAAATATGATCTACCATGCCGAGCCTGATGTTGTTCCATCAATTTAATTTAGCAAATTACCTGTTTTTCTGGGTATTGTCATAGTGTTCCTGTGATTTTCTGAAAATAATCCACGTACCGGTAAACATGATATTTATTTCAGCAGCTGATTACCGTAACTGACCAATCACAGCAGAGCTTAGTGGCCACTGCTAAATGTGCTGATAAGATGTTTAGTCAGGAAATATCTCATTCTAAGGTCTGATTTAAACTATTTTCCATGGGTAGTGGGGATATTAGAGGATACTACACAGAAGTCGTGGATGAAGTGAAGAATACTGATGGAAGGATGTTTCTGGCGCTGAAGCATCTCTGGAGCGATTCCCATGAAGAGCCCTAGAGGAAATGAGACATATGCTCTCTGCGTCGCTGTGCTAACGCCAGCACGGATCCACGGGAGGAAAGAGAGGACGGCTGGACTTCCTGTCTCCTGAGACGCAGAGGACAGCGAGGTGATACCGCTCGCCTACCCGCTAACACGATGCTAATGAGCTGCTATCTGCTCAGACACCCGTCCAAACGCGTTAGAGGATAAAAACGGCTCTTCAGAGTCGTTATTCCTTACAGACATCATCATCAACAAAGTTTTAATGATGAACACAGAGCATAATTACAGAATTACATATTAATAATCAGCAGACAGCAACATCCAATCATAATCATTTATAATCTGAATAATCATCTTCACGTTTTCATTATGTACATTTTAAAGGACCATACCACCCATTTTGCATGTTTGAGCCTAATATATTCAATTTTCATACATGTAATGTTACTGACAATCATTTCCCAAAGCATACTACTGGAACGGTGAATTAAAAATGTTTTTCCTACCTTCCAGACCTCCATTGGTTTCAGTTCATTCTGCTATTAAAATCAACTTGTTGATACTGTAAACGTTCTTGGGATAGGTAATCCATCATCACCAACAAGACGTGTATTCAGGTTTTTTTTTAGAAGTTATGTAATTTTAGCGTCTAACCCAGAGTACCTGGAGTACCCAGAGTCTGGGTAGCCTGGAGCCTGGAGATCCTGGAGTACCCAGACTACCTTGAGTACCCAGAGCATCCAGAGTACCTGGAGTACCCAGAATACCTTGAGTACCCAGAGTATCCAGAATACCCAGAGTACACAGATTACCCAGAGTATCCGGAGTATCTGGCATGCTAGGAAGGTAGCTTATATGTCAGTATGTTAGCTAACATTTCATCATGGAATCGCCTTCCTGCCGACTTTTAAATCGAAACTCAGGAAATGACTCAATGCAGGTTACGAGCTTCTCCTTCATTATCATGTCGCTTCTGTCACATACAGCTACTCTCTCATTGGCTGAGAGTTGGAAAGGTCAGAAAATGGGTCAAAGTTGAATGCGATTGAACTTTGAGTATGGTGGCAAAGAGGAGAATCGGGGGGGGNAAAAAAAAAAAAACCCTAAACACAGAAGTTTTGGGTTCAACAGCCATTTCCTGTCTGAGTCCTCAAAAAACCCGTTGTGATGATTTCCATCACAAACACTCAGAACGAGTAAACGCTGGAAATCTGCTGCCGCTGAGTTTTCCGTGGAGGCGGCGGCGCTTTGTGGGGGAGAGTCGGGCAAGACAAACAGAACGCTCGTCATTTTAACTTTAAAGCTGCAACAAGCTGCCATGCATATGTGATGCACCGTGGGCACGTCTCCAACAGACACTCCGCACTTCACTTCCTGTCAATGTTTTATTCAGCAGCTCACCGTGAGCACTGTTCTCTGAACGGCTCCGAGAGGTCAACGCTACACAGCAGCATTAGCATTTCAACCGAGAGAGAGAGAGAGAGAGAGATCCCTGCCACAGCGGAGTGTAAACATTTTAGCCTCTCCACTGGGAGATTTATTCCATTTCTTGAATTTCACCTTTATCTGCAGAGAAACCGTTCTGTTTCCCATACACACAAACACACATGCACAGAAATACACATGCACAGAAATACACAAACACATAAACAAACACACACGCACACAAACACACATACACAGAAATACACAAACACAAACACTCAAACACACATACGCAGAAACACAAACACATACACACAAACATACATACACAAACACACATGCACAGAAATACACAAACACATAAACAAACACACATACACACAAACACACACACAGAAATACACAAACACACACACAAACACAGAAACACACAAACACATAAACACACACAAACACACAAACACAAACATATCAGATGAAATATATGTAAATATGTAAATATTCACTGGGGTGCAAAAATAAACAAGATGAGGTCTAAGGCGTGTAGATGGCAGACATGATGTGAACGTGTTCTGCAGCAGGGCTACATGTGAATGCTACATGTGAACGTGTCGCTCTGAGGCTGTTATAGCTTCATAAATCTTAGATCCGTCAGCCACACTGCTCATCCCAAACAAACCTTCAGCGTGTTTGCTCTGCTCACAGGTTTGGTAGCATTGCATGTAACACGTATTGCAGCCTGTAATGTGTTGTGGCCTATAACATGTGTTGCAGCCTGCAACATGTGTTACAACCTATAACATGTAAGAGTTAGGGTTAGGGTCATTTCATGTAATACATGTTGCAGCCTGTAACGCGTGTTGCAGCCCATAATACGTGTTGCAGCCTGTAACGCGTGTTGCAGCCCGTAACGCCTGTTGCAGCCCGTAACGCGTGTTGCAGCCCGTAACGCGTGTTGCAGCCTGTAGGGGTCACTAAAGGGGCTTCAGAGCTGGTGTTGTTCCATAAGAAATGATTGATATGCAGCTTTAAAAGCAGAACATTTGGTGAGGAGAAGGCATGAGGAGATTCAACGTTTCCCAAAGCTCCTCATACCTGATGCTCATCATCTCAACTCACACAGCAACACGCCACAAATATGTACAAACACACACACACACAACCGCTGAGGGAAACGGAAATTATCTCCTTTACCAGCTGCCCACATCAGCACTGACCTCTACTGAGTCACTAACGGGGGGGNCTCCCAACACACACACACACACACACAGAGCGTTTGGATGCAGGTCAGAGGGAGGTGGTTCAGCATCGATCGTTCAGCATCTGCAGCAGACTGATACTGATATAAACGCTCATCATGTGATGGAAGTCATCAGTGTTACACGCTTCAACATTTCACACCAGAAAGTTGCTTTAAAAGCTAAATCAGAAATTATTTCCAGCAGTAAACTGAAGCTGGAGGGGNAGAGAGAGAGAGAGAGAGAGAGAGATGATGCTCTCTCTGCTAAATACACAAATGAACTTCACTGGAGCAGACGTGCGTGTCTTTATCTTCATGCATGTTTTTGCCTTCATGTGTACCTGCATACTATTTATGTGCAGCCTTATTTATAATTGCTGCAGTCTTAAAGGACCATACCACCATTTAGCATGTTTGAGCCTAATATATTCAGTTTTCATACATGTTACGTTACTGACAATCATTTTCCAAAGGATAAAACTGTATTTCAGCTTTCCTGATATTTTGCTAAATCTCTTCATCTTTCAAAATCAAATCTTCAAGTGATACACCCACCTTAAAAATCCATGTTTCTCCTGCTAATAGTTACACAGCCTTATGAAGTCACGGTCCTTTAAATTTTTCCATAAACGCAGGTCTTCTTTTGGGACTATATTCCCCGGTGGAGGCATACATTCACTCCACGCTTTTTATTGAGCTTAAACACTAAAATTACATAACTTTTAAAAAAAACCTGAATACACGTCTTGTTGGTGATGATGGATTACCTATCCCAAGAACGTTTCAAGTATCAACAAGTTGATTTTAATAGCAGAATGAACTGAAACCAATGGAGGTCTGGAAGGTAGGAAAAACATTTTTAATTCACCGTTCCAGTAGTATGCTTTGGGAAATGATTGTCAGTAACGTTACATGTATGAAAACTGAATATATTAGGCTCAAACATGCAAAATGGGTGGTATGGTCCTTTAAATTCACATATTACAGTAGTAACTGGTGAGGGAAAAATGGGATTATGACAGAAACGTTCTGTTGTTGCCTGCTGTCTCACGTTGCTATTGTGCAAGGCACTAAATCTCCAACAACTCTGGTGGATCAGAGCACGATTCCAACAAGCTGCCAGTAACGTAAAACACGACGTTTGAAGCTCCGCTGAGCTGCACGAACAAACATATCAAAAAATACATTTCCAATATCCAGAGTCAGCTTCTGGTAAACAGTTACATCTTTCATCCAGTTTACAGCTTTTAACCTATGCTAGCCAGTTATGTGCATAACACACACACACACACACACACACACACACACTTAGTGTCTCCATTAAGACTAATGATGGCCACAGCAGCAATGATGATTTAGCCTCTGCGGCTGAATGCCTCCAGTTAAGATTGCTGACGCACTGCAGGAGTTTATCTGACATTTTACATCCGTCTCTGTTCATCTTCTTCACTATCTGCTGTCTTACAGGTAAATATAAACAATTAATGAATATTGGATGATTTATCATCCCTGAGGAATTACAGTCTGCAGGGAGAAACAGACACAGGAGAAGAGAAGCACAAAGAAAAAGCAAACGCACCATGGCAACAATCTTCCTTTCATTTTTAATCCGGACCAGGCCTTTTATTTTTAATTCTCTAAAGCCCACAGCATGAAAGAAAGCACAGAACGCTAATTGGAAAAAATGTGTAAAAA
Source organism: Lucifuga dentata (assembly GCA_014773175.1). Taxonomy (NCBI): domain Eukaryota; kingdom Metazoa; phylum Chordata; class Actinopteri; order Ophidiiformes; family Bythitidae; genus Lucifuga; species Lucifuga dentata. The sequence continues at coordinate 7,089 of VXCM01008308.1, forward strand.
TGTGCAGGCAGAAAGAAACTGGTGCTTTATTTCTGCTCTTGCTGTGATCCATCTGTCCTCAGGACGTTTCAGCATCACACTAACTCGTCCAGAACCAATGAGCCAATCTATTGATCTGTTGATTGATTAGAAGCATAGAGGGTTACGTGTACATTAGACGCTCATCAGATATCACCAACTTAAACTTTGATTAGCCATGTTAGCCGTGTTAGCTGAAAACGTGTTCAGGTTAGCATATGCTTGTATGTGCTCAGCATGTTCAGTGTGCGAAGGCAGCACGTCTTCTTCACATCATGTGAAGCAGCATGTGGTTTTCCACACGTTGTCTCTACATCAGATTCAGCTTCTGCTGTCATAATTTTCTTCTTCATGGATCAAATGATGCTATGACTAGGAAAGGATCCACATTCATCTTTGTTACTCTGATTTACTTTGACACCATAGAAACTACTTCCTGTTTGGAGTTTCTGTCTGACCAATCAGCTGAGAGAGTGTTGTCACATGACTTTAACTGATAGATTTTGGTTTGATTGGGTTTTCCTGTGTGAAGCTGAACAAAACCAACAATTAAGTTCCTGATTCAGACCAGAACAAACGATCCGCAGATCTGAAAATACCCTAAGATCTAATTTTGCACAGTAATTTTGTTTTTGATCTATAAAAAGGAAATTGATAAAAGTATTAAAAGCATTTAAATCTGCTTTGGCATTATTTTAGAAGATTATCATGCATGTAAGATGTGATTTGATGTGTCATTAGTCAGCTCACACAGCAAACAAAGCAGAAAACAGGTTTGCTGAGGCGGCTGAAGCAGAGCTGCGTGGCGTCACGCTCAGCTGTGCCCAAACGCCATTTAAAGGCCTCCACTCCAGCGTTTCCACCCTGGATGCTGCTTTGTTCAGCTTCCCTGTAACAACTACAACAAATAAGACTTCACACAGCATCTACACATCAAGCTGGAACACATGGTGTCAGAGAGGCTCGCAGGGAGCAGCAGCGACATGCCACGTACACTTTAGTTCTTTTTATTTCACAGTTAGACAAAATATTAAACTTTTTCCTGCAGTTAGCCAGCGTGACTGAAATGAACCCATATGCTTAGTAACAGGCTCTGAGCACCATGGCAACCACCCAGAAAACCACAACCACCACCCAAACACAACAGTATCTACTGTTGCGACCACTGCAAACACCATGGCTATCACCTCAGCAGCCACCCAGTATGCCATAGCGACCACCCTCACAACCACCCCAAACACTATGGCAACTGAACTCGCAACCACCTACAACACCAGAAACCACCCCAGTAATCGCTGAAACCCACAGCAAACACCTAAACGCCATAGCACCTGCCCAAGCAACGGCCCAGAACACCCGGCAACCAGCTCATAGCAACTACTAGGGATGAGCAAGTACATCATTATCCGCATCTGTATCCGTATCCGTTCAACTAAATTATCCGTGTCCGTATCTGTACATGGATGGGTGAAGCTTAGATTGTTACATCTGGTTGTATTATTTTTTTTAAATGAACTGACGGTGTGAAGACAGCAGAGCACCAGGTAACAGCTGGCTAACCATGACGTGCTGTACGTCTTGTGATTTCAGGTGAGCGAAGATGTCTAAATGTGCACAAAATTGCATTAGTAAGTGGATGTAGAAGAATCGCGAGCTAACTGGCTAGTTAGCCTAGAAGCTAGTAGAAATGTGTGTTAGTATGTTGTGTGTGAATGTCCACACGAAATGAATTTAGCTGTGGCCTGAGAATAATGTTGAGCTGAATCTGACAATAGCAACTATAGCTAATAGATGCTACTATGCTAGTGTGGACAGAGTGGCTGTGAGTCGTGTGTAGAGAAGAGCTCTGTGATTGGCTGCCTGGACGATCACGCAACCATGTGATGAGCGTGAGTAAGAGCTACCCAATCAGATTTTATTTCCTTCACGAGTACGGATAGTGACACATTTTACTAGGATGGTACTCGTGCTCGTAAAAGTGCATTATCCGTACGGATACTCGCTTCATCGGAGTACTCGGCTCATCACTAGTAACTACCTTAGACACCAGATTTGTGCTGAATCAGCCAGTGGTTCTAAATCCTCCAATTCTATTTCAGACAAAGTGAAATATGGGCTTTCTCACATTTGTGAAGCCCAAAGGCACTTTGGCAGCATTTACCGCCCCAACACACACACACACACACACACACACACACAGAGAGACACACCATTCCACAAACCACTAAACAAACATTTCCTCAGAGCTGGACACTTTCACAGGCAAAGTTCTGCTTCCTAAAGTATAAAACTGATAAATCACAACAAATATGAGCTGAAAACAGAAATAATGTGGGTGAAACATCTGCTGAGCAGCTTTACGGCGTCTAAACAGCTGCTGCTGCTGCTTCACAGCCCGTTACTGCTGCAGCCACATTTCACTGTTACTGCTCACAACAGCTGATATGTTTAAGTACTCTGATATTTGTCCTAAAATAATATAATTTATAATTTAGACAGCCATTTCTTCAAAAAATAGCAAAAAAAAAAAAACAACAACAAAAAAAAAAAAAAAAAAANAAAAAAAAAAAAAAAAAAGCAGCTGCTCCTCGTAGTTTTATCAGACCGGACAATCTGCTTGTTGGCTAAATCAGACGACAGGCTGGTCTGTGGACAGGAAACTCATTTTTTAGGATTTGTGATTGATGAACAAAAGAAATGAGAACTAAGCATCTGTAAAAGCAATAAAGGACAATTAAAGGGCGACTCCACCAATTTACACAAGACAGTAGGATTGTCTGGTGTTTCCTCGCTCACGTCTCCTGGTAGAATCTTCCTCCTCAGGACGTTAAAGATGGCCGACCTGATTGGTTTCTGGGTCACGTGATGATTGAGGAACAATCAAATAAGAGTTTTGGAACCCACCTACAGAAACATTCATTAAAGTTTCAAACCATATTTTTATGTACATTTTTAAATTAACATATTAAAATATCAGAAAATGGTCCTTGTAGTTTGCATCGGGTTTAAAATTTATTTATTTCTACAGTTGTCAGGTTCTGTTCTGTCCTTTTTTTTTGTTTTTAAGGTTTTTTTTTGTTTTGCAGGTAATCTCAAAAACTATATAAAATATATCAATAAGTAGTACTAATTAAATGAGTTAACTTTCAATTATTTTAAAAAGTAATTGTCTAATTAAGAAAATTTGACACCAAATTTACTTTGCCACTCAGATAAAACAAATTGTGAATATTTTTTAAATTAAATTTGATTAACCATACTTTTTAAAAGCAGTAAAACTCGTGCTTACATAGCAAGAAAAAAATGGGATTAGTCAGTTATTCTTTGTGCACTTTTGGTGAATTAATTTTTTTCATGAACCTTCAGTATCTACTGTAGATTTATTATCACCACTAGAGGGCAGCAAAACTCATACCAACTCTTTATCTTATTATCTAAAAACTGTACAATATTTGGAAAAATAAACATTTTATTCTTCTGATGCCATATTTCATGTGAATAAAATCTGAAAGTGTATCATATGAGATGATTAAGAGGAGCAGGATGCAGCGGGGATAGCCAGCGGGCGTTTGGATCTCATTATGGGAATAACCGCCATCATTCCTCAGTGAGCACAGAAGCTCAGTGACTCATATCATTTCTGTGATTTTTTAATCAGAGTTATTAGGATGAAAGCTTTTCTGGCTCGTTCTCCTGGCTCAACCGCCTTAAAACACCCGGTAAGGACACACGTGAGCAGGACAGCGGAGTCGTGGTCAGTTCATTACTGAAAAGGTTTATCTGGTTTCTCACGACGACGAGCAAAATGTGAGTTTGTATGAATTCTGATTACAAAGCCTTCATGGAGGTTAAGAAAAAGTTGCGTTGTCTGACTCGTCAAGTCTGAATTAGTGCGATGCCACGTCATAGTTCATAATAACGGTATCATTTTTATGTTCTAGAAGTTTATCATGTGATATTGATAATGTAGCGTGACGATGTGTAGATGAATTTTCATATCATGAACAAGAAGAAACTAAACAATCATGTCTGAAAAGACCTAACAGATTAGCTAAAAAGGAGCTACCTGTGTTGTTTCAGCTACAAGCTAACTGCCTAACAGCTATAAGCTAACTGGCTAACAGCTTTAAGCTAACTGGCTAACAGCTAAAGGTGGAAACACAAATTAGTTTCTCCACTTGAAGCAGAAACACCTGGTGAATACCAAGAAAGTCACATGAGGAGAACCAATCAGCTGATTTGAGATGAAAAACAAATTTGGATTGACAGGTATGCTAACAGCTAACACAAGCTAACAGCTAGCCCCAAACTACAGGACACGCTGTCATTTAGCCACGGAGTAAATTCAGATTTCGTTGGAATGAACAAGGAGCCACTGCATTTTACAACACGGTCAAATGTGTTTGTGTCCTGAAACCAGGTGTAACGTGTTAGAAACGCCTGCAGATCACATGACAGCTGCAGCGATGTTAACGCCAGCAAGACCGCCATGCTTGCTGCTTCTGTTTCTGGTGAGACGTCTTTGTAGGAGCAGCAGCGTTTGTAAAAGAGCCTTTAGTGTCGTTAATACTGGCCACCACAATCCAAACAGTAAAGCTAAAAAAAAGGTATGCGTGTTCCTCTGCACACAGGTGGCGGCAAAACATTGCCGCCATGACAGCAGATGCTGATCTGACAAACAGACTCTGATTTACAGCCTGTCGCTCCGGCTCTCTGAGAAACATTCCCAGCAGGACGGATGCAAACCTTTCCACAACGATCTGCGTCTGCCCACAGCCTGTGATTGATGTTCCCGTCAGGAGGCCATCGACACACACACACACACACCTAAAACAACAAAATAAAGCCTCAAACACAACTTCTCTTCTCATTAAAGTGAAGACGATGGTGAATGGTTTCCTTCTTCCTGTTTTAACCTGCAGCTCCGGAGCCTCAGCGTGCAGCAGAAAGCAGAAAAACACAACTTCTCATGGAATTATTACTGACATAATTGGAAAACTCATTAAAAATAAATCAACAATAGTACTTAGCTCTACAGTCGTAATAGCTCAGCCATCAGTTGCCTGTTCAATCGAGACGCCATAAAAAATGAACATTCCTCCTTGGTGTATTCAGGAAATGACATTAATGTGACATTCAGAGCGGCAGGTGACATCGCAATAAAATACCTGGTATTTTGCTTCATTATTCATGAAGAATATTAAGAATTTAACACTGAATAATCAGTTCAATTACATGCTACAACTCAGATTATAACTGGATTAAGGCAATAAATACATTTTTTCAAATATCATGTACAGTATGCAGCTTAATTAGACTGAAATTGGTGTAAATCTGAGCAAATTTAGTCTCAGTAACAGATGTAGATTATGCGATTATCAATTCATTCAGATGTAAATCTCCATGCTGCACTTCTGTAACCACAGCATCCTCCTGATTGTCTAATTACCTCACATTATTGTCTTAATTGAAATACAAAGAAATAAAAAGAGTATAACGTACATATAAACATATTGAATGTTTAATTGCAACTTCAGGTAAAAATCTGAATGCAGGATATTAACTCAGAAATGTGTATTTTTCAACGTGGTTGTTCTACTTTGCCTGAAATGAAGAATTGAAAACTATGGCTGTTTAAACTGTTAAACTCTTCTGTGTTTGCGAAACTTCATGACATCAACACAACTGAATGCTCTGAGGCTGCAGCTGCTGCAGGTTTAAGGTGCTGCGTGTTTAGCTCATCTTGCAGTGCAGCATAACATTTATAACATTTACGCTTTACTCTGACTAAAGTCTTCTTTTTCCTCTTTTGCTGGTTTCTTTGTGTGGATGTGCAGGATGAAGCACATTCACAGCAGGATGCTAAATGCAGAGACAGAAGAGGCTATTTTCAGCTGTGTGATATTGATTGTGTTTGTTGAACACACATGTAGGCCGACATGCCTGCAAAGAGAGAGATGAAAAGTAAGATAGACTATATGTCCATTCACGCACAATCAGACTAATACAGCAGAAACACACAGAGGATTTTATTCCATGTAATTGCGTCTGAGCCTCTCCTGCAGATGAGATTTAAAGTAATTAGTCTTCTCGTGCGGCGTGAACGCAGCCAGTGTCTCCCCGTTGTATCATTAAGCTTCTCCCCCATTAACGCCGTAAACAAGCAGACAGCACATTCATACGCCGCTGTGCATTATTAGGAGGAAATGTACATTTTGCTACTGAACCAACAAAAAAACTACACAGGTAATTCATAAAAAAATCATGCTAACTGCATAGTGTCATGCTAAATAAGCACATCGATAATTGGAGCTCATTCATAAAGTTTCTCTTATGTTAATTAGCGCATTAAAGGTGTGTCTCAGGTAAAAGCTCAGCTAAAACAAACATGGCAAATTGGCAAAGAAAACCTTCCGCTGTAGCATTTTAAGAGAGAAGGAGCAACTGCATCTAAGCACTACTGGGAGTCCTGAAGAACGGGGGGTTAGCTTGTTCTGTCACAGGAAGTACAGCTAGCTAACGCTCCAGCTATGCTAGACTGAATTAGCATNGTTAGCTTGTTCTGTCACAGGAAGTACAGCTAGCTAACGCTCCAGCTATGCTAGACTGAATTAGCATCACTTCCTGTTTGATTGGCTCTCCTCATGTGACTTTCTTGGTATTCACCAGGTGTTTCTGCTTCAGGTGGAGAAACTCATTTGTTGTGTTTCCACCTTTAGCTGTTAGCCTGTTAGCTTGTAGCTGAACCATTTCAGACATCAGGAAATAATTCATCAGACGCTGAGCTGATACTTTCAGACATGATACTTTAGTTTTTTCTACGTTAAGATGCATTATTAATAGCATAACCTTAATTCATCGTCTCCATATGTCATCATGTGTTCATATCCTCTGCGTGTAAAGTTTGTCTCTGCTGGAGTTCCATCAGACGTCCCATGTAACCGCTTTGCAGCTGCGCTCATAACTGCTGTACATGGGACTCGTAAAAAGGAAGCTGCAAAAACAGATGTCCTCATGAATTAGTGAGGTGCTCATGAAATATTAACTGATGACCTAGGACATAAAGCTGGGGGGCGAAGCTCATCTAATTCATCCTTCAACATGCAATATGCCGCCTCCAGCCATTGTTTTACTGTCTTCCTCCCATCCAGCTGCAGCAGAGCTGTTCATAGTTGAGGCAAATTAATAGTGGCGTAAATGCATCTGCGAATAAATAAAAATGTCGGCTTGGGATAATTGGCTCCATCAATCTCTCCGCAGAACAAATGAAAGTGCTTCCTGTTGTGTACCTGCCGATCAGGGCTCAAAAACGCCTCAACGGGACGCCATGACTGCTGAACAGAGCCTGAACAGCCTCCCAGTTAATCACTTCACACACACACACACACACACACACACACACAGAGATCTTATCTTCTGTTGGTAGATTCTTCTNCACACACACACACACACACACACACACACACACACAGAGATCTTATCTTCTGTTGGTAGATTCTTCTAGGACAGAAAAATATTTTTGTTTACTCGATCCATATGTCCAGACTTGCAGCATTTATCCATCTCTCAGAGACATGGTCCTCTGTTTTCTTCCTCCTGACAGCAAATTGTCTTTCTCTGCCTCCAAGTCCGTCTTGTAAAAATGTCTCCTTTTGTGCAGATGCTGATGAAATTTTAAAAAACACCTGAATATTTTCTGCTAAAATCTGCTGAGGTTCCTCAAAAGTCTCCATGTTCAAAACTGTCTGAAAACATTGATTCATGAAACACGCCAGATTTAACGTGTCAATAAAGGCAAATATCATCACGCATCCACATTCCCTCATTCATACACGTCTGTTACCGGCATCTTTTATCTTTGCATTACTACAGTATTTCCTTATATACATGTCAGGAACTGATTCATAAAACACATTCTTCTTCTTTTCCTTTGGGCTTTCCCTTCAGGGGTCACCACAGCGAATCATCTGCCTCCATCTA
>VXCM01008309.1:5800-21808 GCA_014773175.1 Lucifuga dentata
TATCGGTAGAAGGATGCTGAGGTTGGAACTGCCAGGCAGGAGGCCTAGAGGAAGACCAAAGAGGAGATTTATGGATGTAGTGAAAGAGGACATGAAGTTAGTTGGTGTGAGAGAAGAGGAGGCAGAGGATAGGGTTAGATGGAGGCAGATGATTCGCTGTGGTGACCCCTGAAGGGAAAGCCGAAAGGAAAAGAAGAAGGAGTCTCAAACATGCAAAATGGTGGTATGGTCCTTCAAGTCTTGATGTGCCAAATCTGAAAACTCATCTGGTGAACGATGGGCTGCACATCATTAACACACACACCCATTTCTTTTATATCAAGACACGTACACACACTCTGCATTGACTAAAATTTTTCACAATAATACCTAATGTTCAATAAACCAACAAAAATGGTTTAAAAGTGCATCTGCTGTTTCTCCGTCGTTGCAATTTCCAAAATTTAACAGCCACACATACACACAGATCATTTAAACGAGATCATCAAGCTGATTCTAACTAAGTGTGTTTCCTGTCTGCACATTCACATCCATGATTGGCTTCAACTGACTTGTGATGTCACAAATCTTGCATGCATGTCACCCATTCAGAAATTTTCCTCTATCATATGAATCTGAAAATATCTTTAAGTGATGAATTCATCAGAAGCAACAATCTTTATAGTGAAAGTCCAACATGGAAAAGGAAAACTTCCACCAAGCCTGTGAAAGCTGAGACAAAATGCCTTGTTATAAATCCCATATTTCTGTGAGGAAATTTGTTGTCTACCTTCGACTCATCCTCGCTGCTCAGGTAACTCTGACACAGAGGGGAGAACCATGGAGATCCAAACCCAGGATCCAAACCTCTTGCTGCGAGGCAACAGTGTTAACTACAGAACAAAAATAAATGACTAATATTATGAGTTTATTTATCATAAGAAACAGTAGTTTTTTAAAATGTATCTGGACTTAAACCAAAGATCATCTATTAATATTGTCTCATGAGATGATGATGATGATGATAATGATGATGATGATTATTATTATTATTATTATTATTTTAGATTGGTGTATAACTTTTGGAAAAAAGAAATCATTCATTCATTTTAGTCAACTCATGACCATATAAACAGTGTGGAGTACAAACAATACATAAGACAATACATATAAAGGCAGGAAGTAAGGGTGAAAAAACACCTAAATCACTTAAAATTAATATATTTTTCAAAAAGGCATACCAAGTTTACGTTGTTTTTGGATTCTCTGACTGCAATAATAAACCAACTTAAACATAGATGGACACTTAGCATAATACTTGAGCAAATGCTTTTCTCTAGATTCTACATTCTGTTTCTCCTTTCTAACCCTATATATCTTCCAGTAACTTTGGAATTGTAGAATAGGTGCATCTAAAGTCACAAATGCTTGTCTCTGCTCCCTATTTTGTTGCAATAAATACTCCTTCTTAAATTCAACATACAAGTCATGAGATGACATCTGCCTTAACTCACAGACCACTTCTGCATAAACTGATCTTAGAGTGTGTTCAATAGTTTTTTTTTAGCCAGTTAATTTTCTCACACTTCTGTGAAAACCAGAGATAAGAAAATCCACATTCACTGAGAATTTGCTTAACAAACAACAGTTTTCATAGTCAAATATAACAAAAATCAAAACAGACCCTATCTCACAATCATTTAAAATAAAATTCTTGGATCCTGAGCTGCAGCAAAATTTTATGGCTTCTTCCCTGGTCTGTGCTTCACCAAGTTTCATCAAAATTAGTTCATAATCCTGCAAAAAAAAACAAAAAAAAAAAAAAAAAAAAAACAGCCATCAGACAAAATCAGGTAAAACATAACCTCCTTGGTGAGGATAAAAACACATTGGTAGTGAAGAGTCTTTAATAGACATCACGTTTCCTTACAGATTACAATCTAGGAGTACGTGTGGAGAAAAATCATCTTCTAAATGTACAGACGTCAAACCTTTACCAGACCGACAAAATGAAAGAAACTTAATAAAAGACAACAGCGATGGATGTTTCGTCTTCGTCAGGCCGCTCTCAGTAGTCTTTTTAGAGTAGTGGGACGGATGCCAGGCAGCATGGGCATCATGTGGTCCCCCTCTCAGCTCTTCAAGGACCCCTCTTATTCCTGCCTCTCGGGGTGTCGGGCGTGGGGGACAGCACAGTGGGGGCCAAGGAAGATCTATGGGACCCTATGGTGCTGTTGTCTCACGAAAAAGGAATTACAAACAAATTGCTAAGGGCCAGCACATAATTTCAAGACTCATGGCAAGTTTATGACTTGCTAATGTTCCTAATTACATGGCCGTGAAAGACTTAATTAATTGAGGGGGTGCATGGNTGAAAGAAAGAAAGAAGAAAAAAAACACACTAGGCCCCAAAGTAAGAGAAAGAAAATAAGAGAGTGATGAGAAGGAAAGTGGTTGCCCGTGTTTGTTATCATGGTTCCAGCGCATTGGTTTTTACTGCCTGAAGAGAATTTAGTGGCTCTCACTATTGCGTGCAAAAGAAAATGTGAGTCTCCGGGAAACACGACCATTACGATCAACCCCTTGCTGATACCTAATATGCCCCGCGTTCCCCCCATGACTTTGCCAAAGTGTCTGTAATCATATTATTGTAAATGTTGGTGCAGTTAATTGCATGGAGAGGAAAATGGGCTACGCTCGGCGGGTTATGGGGAATTTTTTGAAAGTTTGTTTGCCCTCTGGAGTATTGGAGGCACTAATAATGGCGGATTGGAAGCGAGAGTGCGAGAAAGAGGAAGATGGAGAGAGGAAGGAAGCAGGAGGAGGCCAACACTTAACTCCGAGTGTTTCTCCTCTCGCCGCCGAGTGCGATATGATTTCTGGAACACAAAAGCTACAAACAAAAAAAAAAAAAAANAAAAAAAAAAAAAAAACATACAGGGCTTGATGTGATGGAATATTCGTTTTTTTTTATTATTGCAGTAACACTTTAGATTAATGATGAAGATGCACATTTATTCAAGAGATTACAACATTTTCACTTACTTACAGATATTTATGTGTTTTCTTTCATTTAAATATCTGAATGGAAAACTACATTAAATGTGATTATATTACATTGGGTAAAATTAAATACATATAAAGAGTTGTTTTATCTACAGCTGATTTCCAATTTTGGCCCCTATAGTTGGGATTTTAAATAAATTACATTATCTAAAATGTAAAATACATATTGCATTGCCAAATCTAATCCAACTAATCAAATCCAGGTTAGTTTCACCTTATATGTGTTGTTCTATAGTCACTAACTAAACCAAATAAATAATCTAAAAAAAATAATAATAATTAAAACAATTTAAAAAGATAACAGGTAGTTAAAAATAGGCAAACAAACAAAAAAAAAAAAAAAAAAAANAAAAAAAAAAAAAAAAAAAACTTGAGAAATGAAAATGGAGGAAATATAGAAACTACAACAGTTCATTCATAATGTTTCTGTTTGAAGAAGAATATTACTCTGATTTTGAAATTTATCAAAGTCTTTATACATCAGCATCTCACACAACTAAGTGTGTACTCCTGAAATTTCTAAAATGTAGCCTAAAACATGAACATAACCTGAATTATATAAAACTACACTATACATAATCATAATTCCACAAACAGCTAAAGGAATAATAAAAAAATAAATAAAAAAAAATTACATCCTAGAATTGTCATGAGTACCATTTGTGTGGAAGCCATACTCCAAAAAAGGAATAGTGTATGCCAACAAATATTTGGTAAATATAACATTTTAAAAACTGTAATTAAAAAATGTCTTGGAATTATGAATGATCAATGGGAGACTTAATTCTTGAAATGCCTCCTTTTCTCTGTATTACGGAGGCCTGGAGAGCTCATGGAGAAAAAAAAAATTAAGTCGTTCACACGAGTTACTAACTTTCAGTGAACCGGGAAAAAGTAGTATCATTTAAAATACGTTCAAGGGATGCCAAATATATAAGAACACAGTGTTTGACAGCCAAAAACCCAACTATATCCGCATATTTGAGGCCAAGATGAAAATAAAACTGTATTAACTCCAAACGGTCCACATTGTATGTGTGTGTGTGCGTCAACTTGCACAACTGTCAATATTGAAATACGGGGGATTTTCTGGGACATGATCCCCCCACCCCAGCCCGTCCCGATCTTATGCTGTGTTCAACAGACCTCAGAACTCAGATTTTTCTGACTTCCTACTTGTAAAAATGTGTTGGAATGGCACTTGAAGTCAGAGCTCCGGCTGAGAAACTCGGACAAAATTATCTACTGTGACTTACCGAGTATGATGTCACTCAACATGGCAGTGCCGTGGAAGCGAGCTCTATGAATGGAAATGATTAGCTTAAAGGTGAATAAAGTATTTTTCTTGCGTTAAATTGAAAGAAAAAGGTCAGAATATATCGCCAAGTTAACTATCTATTTTGTATGATAACTGTTTGCCATTGATATGTAAGTGTAAATAATTTCATAATATTACTTCTCTGCACAAAGTTTAATACCCACAGTGATTAATATCATTGTAAAACAACACAACCAAACAGTCCTGTAGTCTAACTTTACTTTAGTTAGCATTTATTACTATGTTTAATTAATTTTACAGTATTTATTGGTGTTCATGCTTTTTTGATTACATTTGGCTGGAAAGGTTTGAGGTTGGAAGATGGAACTTCCAACTGGGAAAAATTCGACTTCCGAGGTCTGTGAACGCAGCANTTGAGGTTGGAAGATGGAACTTCCAACTGGGAAAAATTCGACTTCCGAGGTCTGTGAACGCAGCATTATTATCTCATCGAAAGCATTATTATCTCATCGACAGATTAAAACTTTAACATGCAGAGAGAAACATCTGATATGTTGTGTGAGCGTTTATCTCTCCATCAGGGCACGTAGTTTATCAGGCGATCACGGAGGAGAAGCGGGTGGAGTAATGCTGTAACGAACTGTCACACTAACATGTATATTTGACATTTAACACACATCAGTGTGTCTGATATATATGGTATGATCTTCATTTCTGTTTACAGAGCGATCATCGTATTGATACTTACATGCAGATAGTATAGAACATGACGGAGTCAGAATGGGAAGGAAATTCCGATCTGTGTATTTAGACAGCATTCACATTGGTGGATATCCGATACGTACGATTTATTTCCACATATTCAAGTGGCCCAAATCGGATCTGAGCATATCTGATTCCAAGTGGCTTTTACCATTTAACATCTTCAGGAAACGTATCCAATACGTGTCACATGTGCGCACAAAATCGGAATCAGGTCGCATGTGTGTGGTCGTGTAAATCCAGCCTAAATGTGTCTGCTGGGAACCTGATGTGGAAACGTGGAATGGTTCGCAAATGTGTTCAGGCACCGGCATCACGTCAGTGGAGAAACACCAACAGAGAAAAGCCAAAACCTGGATTTGAAGCCATGATCATCTTGCTGTGAGATGGTAACTAAGCCACCGTACCAGCAACAGTTCATCAACAATGCAACAAATTCATTACGACTTGTTTTTATTTCAAGTCAAATCGCGATTCAAACACCAAAAAAAAAAAAAAAAAAAAGTTCAGAAATACGATACACTTGAGCTGTAACAGTTGTGCTCACATCATAATCAAGTGACTTATGACAAATTGTGCTTTATGATAAACCAGCTAAATGTATAAAACCATTAGAGTTTAGGCAGGCATGTGAGGATACCATTCAACTGCATGAGAAACATCAAATATGTTTGACATACAACAGAATGAAGGGATACTGGATAGTGAAGGACTACATCTTTGCATTTCCTCTCTCCCCCCTGAGTCACAAAGAGGAGATCAGGGCAGCCAGTTCCGAGGCAGGCCCGGCCACTCCAGGCTCGCCGAGGGAACATTAGTCATTTTCCAGCTCATTGCTGAGGCTCATTTAGCAAAACCTCCTCCCAACCATCATCAATATCTCTCCTAAACAGGCCGATAAGCTGGGAAGGACCAGGGTGCCCTAACCCGTTGTGGGTCACGCTTCACCATGCCTGTCCTGGATCAAACCAGGAACTAATGAGAAATGACAAGAGGGGAATTTAGACATTTTCTGTCAAATTTTGTAACCTGTTGCATCGTGTTTCTTTGTGTGTATCTTGTTATCTTGGATGATAGAGGCTGTAGGAAATGTTAATGCAGCGGACAGATGCAGGAAGCCTGCAGATTGATTATAAAAACCTTATTAAATGACTTAAATCTGACATTTATATCTGATATGTGGAAATAACTCAGAGTCTACAACCAAATGTTTTACTTTCAGCTGACCAGAACCCAGAGGTTCTCAATCTTGGGGTAGAGACCCTGCATGTGTTTCCTTGACGATATCAATTAATAATTTTGAAGGGTATCATCACTGAAATATTTTGATAAAGATTCTCCAGGTGGGTAGATATACAGTATGAAAACTGAACCAAGTCAACCAGATTCAACTGGATTCAAGTTTTTAATTCTGAAACGTTTCACCATTCATCCAAATGGCTTCATCAGAAATGAATGCATNGATTCAAGTTTTTAATTCTGAAACGTTTCACCATTCATCCAAATGGCTTCATCAGAAATGAATGCATACAAGGATGTTAAACCTCCAGTAACTACAGTAAGTATGGTGAAATGTTTCAGAATTAAAAACTTGAATGACTCAGGTTTCATACAGCACATCATTGATATAATTCATTTGGAGCTGTTCCCATCCATCCATCCATCTATCCATCCATCCGTCCTCTATACCATCTTATCCTCCAGTCTAAAGATGTTCGCAGGTTTATGTGGTTCCTCTGAGCTGAGACCCAACCCAGCAGCCAGGTTGGGTCCTGTGATTGGTTTATGTGAGAGGATCTGAGTTACTATTACGTTGCTGAAAACCATTTCCCGAAAACCATTTCCCAAAATATACAACTTAAGTGGTAAAGTGACTTCACATGAGATTGAAAACCCAACTAACAGTTACAATATAAATACAAAATATACAGTAAGCCAGTCAACAGGCACATGATTGATGTATAATGTTGATGCAGCTCAGGACGCATTCTCAACCCTTTTTGTTGTAAAACTCAACTTGTTCTATAAACCTACGATATCCGGCATAATCAAGAGGCACAGCCACACACGCATGCCTCACAGCAAGATTGATGCTGCTCAGGATTCATTTTTTAATCCTTTCTTATTTATGGAGGATATTCAGTGGAGAGAAGAGAAAGGAGAGAGAAGAGATAGGCCGAGCAAATGAGAAGGAAATGGGAACAAGAGTGATTATAGACTGGAGGCTAAGCTCTCAAATGAAAACAAAGAAATGTTGGTGGAGGAAGGACCGTTGTCTTTTTTTATGCGCAGCTTTAAAAAATTAAGAGAAACTCACTTATTCAGTCTATAAAAAGTTTATTTTATGTCATAAAATGTCATAAAATAAAGGCTTGCTAACTAACAGTCTGTGCTGTATGTAAAAATGAAGATCAGTGTATTGGGATAATTGCAGAAAATTACACTAAGCATAGAACTATAGTTTTTTTTTTATGTATATTACTGCAGTAATCTGAAATATGATCATGTCTGTCTATAGACTGGATCACTCATACATTTTAAATGTCAGCTTATAAAATTTTGGGAAGTTGATACTGCGTTGAACAGAAAAATAAATCTAGTTCAATATATTGTATGTTAAGTTAATATTAAAGGGAATAACATGTCTGTAATTATTTTCATTCCGGGATCTATTTTGAAACCTTTGAAATGCTTTAATGTGCAAAAATCACGTCGATTCACTTTTACTCTCCATTGTTACAGCACTGCTGTGCACACTCAGTGAAAACAAGCCATTTAAGCTCTCCCCTCCCTCCCAAAAGAACCCTCTGTTCTGATTGGCCAGTTAGATAGTATGGTGGATGCTAGAAAATACTTGTTTGCTGGTCTTGTCTAACCACTTTCGTTACTTGTTGATGTCAACTTCTTAAACTGAAAACAGTTTTCATTTCAGGACCTTTGGGTTTGTCTTTATGGATGTGTTTCTGTCAGCGTCAATCTCAAATTTTTACAATTTTGACAATGAGTTTTCCCCACACATATATCCATCTTACATTGTAAAAATGAGGGGAAATTTACAAAAAAAACAAAAAAAAAAAAAANAAAAAAAAAAAAAAACAAAGTAGAAAAGAAAAAAAAGCATTACATGTCCCTTTGTCCTTGTCCTATTGAAAATACTGTATTAATACATGTTGTGCTCCTAACAGTACTCACAGACAGGACAGAACAATCCACCAGCTTACATGCTCAAAGGGTTAACGTGCTGCAATCTGTCAACCCACTACTACTACAACTACTACTACTACTACTACTACTACTACTACTACTAAAAATGATAATACACAGAAAACAATTAAGAAGAAACCAGATGTTTCATTCTTCATACCTAAGTACATGTGTGTTTTTAGAATTGTCTTACGATGGAGCAATTAAAATAAAGGCTATTTTATATATATATTTAGTTTTTCTTATTTTAAGGGGGGGGGGNGGGGGGGGGATAATAGACAATGAATGAATGAATGAATTTTTTATTTTAGTGTCATGTATACATATATATATACCGGATATAATACAATTTATACAGATACAGAGATATTATATTTCATTGAAGAAAATAAAAAAGAGCAAATAAGAATTTTTTGTACATTGTAGTCATTGATCATGTTAATGAAATAAACCATCTTCTCTTCCAGGCCTCCTCTTCCAGGCTTTGGAAACAAAATCAAACAGATTTTCATAAAACCAAAACCAAAGAGACTTTCATATTCCAATTTTCATTTAGGGGTCAGTTTTGAAACTTTGCAATGCTTTAATATGGGAAAAAATGAAATAAATTAACATTGATCCACTTCTACTCTCCCGCTCTGCAGCACTGGTGTGCAGACTGAGTGAAAACGAGCCATTCAGCTCGTGCTGTTTCTCTTTCCAAAAGGCCTGCTCTGTTCTGATTGGCTAGCTGTTGGCAACACCTATATGGACTGCGAAATGCTGGCACTTACTCATGTGAGTGAAAACTCTGAAAACTCTGGGAAAATAGTCTCAGTCATTTGCTGTTAAAATTTTTATTTGTGCTGCTGTCATTATTTAGATATTAAAGAATATTTTATAGGTCATTCTGAGGTCACTCAGAACCCCCAACCTACTTCAAATTAACCCTGCGTTTCTGGCTGTCTCTCTGCATGGACACGCTGTTCTGCTGTGGGAATAAACACCCACACAAGGGCGGAAAAGTTATTTTTGCATGAACCTTTTCACTCATACGCCAGGATTTTAAAGGACCATACCACCCATTTTGCATGTTTGAGACTAATATATTCAATTTTCATACAAGTAATGTTACTGATAATCACTTCTCAAAGCATACTACTGGAACGGTGAATTAAAAATGTTTTTCCTACCTTCCAGACCACCATTGTTCATTCTGGTATGCTATTAAAATCAACTTGTTGATACTTGAAACATTCTTGGGATAAGTAATCCATCATCACCAACAAGACGTGTATTCAGGTTTTTTTTTAGAAGTTATGTAATTTTAGGTTTTAAGCACAATAAAAAACTTGGAGTGAATGTATGCCTCCACCGGGGAATATAGTCCCAAAAGAAGACCTGTGTTTATCGAAAAATTNGAATGTATGCCTCCACCGGGGAATATAGTCCCAAAAGAAGACCTGTGTTTATCGAAAAATTTAAACTACTGTGACTTCATAATTTTGCATAACTATTAGCAGGAGAAACATGGATTTTTAACCCAGCCTTAAAAACAATACAGCTATGACACTGCTGTAACACACACTGACACACACCCCTACATAGGTTGTACTTGGGTGGCCTCATGAAAGCGAAAGCGAGAAAGCGAAACTGAATGTCTGACTTCTCCACTATCTGTGTTCGTCCCATTTCGCCTGCCCCTCCCCGTCGACATCTCAAATTCTCTGTAAGGTTATCTCTGAACGAGCCTGTCACACGCCGCGCCACCCACCACCACAAGTAAATTTTCAAGCTATAGGAAACACTGATTACGTATATAAAAATTTAATATATTATGCTCAAACATGCAAAATGGGGGTATAGTCCTTTAAAGGTCAAGATTACACTGACCATATGTGAGGTGTTAATTGTTATCAGCATCCATTCTATGTTTTAGCTTCACTCTGTCAGCAGGAACTCTGAGGTCTGATTGGTTTGTGAAGGTTAATCAGGGCGTTTTAGGGACAATGATGCTGATTGGTGATATTTTGCACTGGTAGTATTGATTATATATGATAGATTATTAATGTACACAGACAGTCTGTGGAAATGTATCTGATAACAGGTACAGGTCCTGACAGAGAGATGGAATGTAACAGGACGTCAGCGTGTTGCTGTCAGTGTGTGATGAAGAACTCTACAGCCATGATTTCATATGTAAAAATATAAAACTTAACAAGAAAATATTACATCAATAACATGGATGCAAATAGGAATACCGATCTACTGTTACCATGCTGCAAGAATGTTCCAGCTGCTACTCCTCTTCCTCCTCCTCTTCCTCCTACTACTGCTGCTGCTACTCCTCTTCCTCCTCCTCACCCTCCTTCTTTCTACTACTGGTGCTGCTACTCCTCTTCCTCCTCCTGCTCACCCTCCTCATCTACCTCCTACTACACCTTCCTCCTCTTCCTCCTCCTCACCCTCCTCCTCTTCCTCCTCCTACACAGTAAATTTGCTGTGTTAACACTATAAGAGTTAATTTAACACTAGGCCTGAGTCTATTTGGTCCCATTCAACTCTTATAGTGTTAATTCAACACAGCCAAATTTACTGTGTACTGCTGCTACTCCTCTTCCTCCATCTCACCCTCCTCCTCTTCCTCCTACTACTGCTGCTGCTACTCCTCTTCCTCCTACTACTGCTGCTGCTACTCCTCTTCCTCTTTCTCAACCTCCTCCTCTTCCTCCTACTATTGCTGGTTATACTGCTACTACTCCCATTCCTCCTTCCCATCGTCCTCCTCTTCCTCCTCTTACTGCTTCTACTCCTCCTCTTCCTCCTTCTCTTCCTCCTACTCACCCTCATCCTCTTCTACTACTGCTGCTGCTACTCCTCTTCCTCCTTCTCTTCCTCCTACTCACCCTCTTCTACTACTGCTGCTGCTACTCCTCTTCCTCATTCTCACCCTCTTCCTCCTCCTCTTCCTCCTACTACTTCTGGTGATGCTGTTACTACTCCTCTTCCTCCTTCCCATTATCCTCCTCCTCTTCCTCCTACTACTGCTGCAGCTACTCCTCTTCCTCCTAATACTACTCGTACTATTACAACAACTACTTCAACTCCTGATGGTATTACAGCAGTACTACGATCCTGTACTTAAGTAAAAGTACCACAACAGAAAAAAAAAAAACCTTTATTACAAGTAAAACTTCTACTTTCCAACTTCTACTCAAGTAAAAGTATTAAAAATCAAGTAAACTCTATTATATCTATGATAACATTGCTTTGGTACTGATAGTATGGTATATAGTTCAGCATTCTTGTACTACAGTAATACTTGTATTTCTGCTGTATATCATCACCAATACAGGATGACACAACTTTCAGAAAGATGTCAGAATCTTTGCCAGCTAATTTAGACTATAACAAATCAATAAATTATCTTCATAAATTAAATTAATCAAAATCTACTGTATGCAGTATAATCACAATTAAAAAAAAATATTTAAGTTTAAGAAAAAAAATACACACACACACACACACACACACACATATATATATAAAGACTATTTGAAAAATATAGTAGTATGGAACAGTAAATGTGTTCTTGGTTCTCTTAGGTTGTGATTTTTGTTTTTTTCCTTAATTTTTTATATTTATTGTGAGGTATGTAGGTGTGTAAATAATGTTAAACTGCATATGAATATATAGTTGTTTGGAAACTGCTTACATTTATCTGTAAATCTTTGTTGATATCTATGTACAAGTGTTATACTTGTGTATATAATGAAACAAGCGGGAAACAATAAGAGATGAGTTGCAGAAATATGTAGCGGGTATGAGTTAATAGATTATACTTCATCATATTCATTTTCATACATTTTTTTTTCTGTTTATTTACTTTTTTTGTTTTTTGTTTGATATATTGTCATTTTTTAATGAATTAATAAATTACTGAAATAAATACATGAATGAACATAAACAATGTGAGGATAGGGTATTTTAAGGAAAAGGATAAAGGAACATTTTCTTGAAAATATGACCAATATTTGTGGATATCTATAGGTTTTAGTATTTGTGTAGCAGGTACTACAGTATGTACTGTGTTTATGTACTATATAGTAATGTAGGAATATCAGAATGTTGCATTTGCAGCCTGCCTTCAGCTGAAACAGCATGGAAATGAAGTGGAAAATGCATATGATTAGGGAAATAGAACCTCCTTAAAATCTGTGTGAGTGCGTGTATGCGTGGGTGTAAGTGTGTGCGCAAGAAAGTGATAGAGACAGAGAGAAAGATGCACACTAAACACACGATTACATCTGCATTTCCATATCGAACGTTTGTTTTCATTAAATTGCCATTCCGGCATATTTGCTTTCACATTCCTACATTTCACAGTATTTGCGCCGAATTATGTGGTAAATGACGCAAAAAAAGACTTTACTAGGCTTAACTTATACATGCAGGATCTCCATGACTCACGACTGCTTTAAGATCAGATGTATGATCACACTTTCTATCCGATTTTACAACTCAAGGCTGAATAATCTCATTTATCGTGAAAGTTTGACAAGCTCATGATTAGACGATGTCATAGCTGAATGTTGCAACTGAAATGGAACTAATTAAGTAATTGAATAAAACAGAATAGGATCAAATACAATAATAAATAATAGTTTTGTTGTACTCAGTTAAAATCATCTCCTCCATATATTAAAGGACCATACCACCATTTTGCATGTTTGAACTTAATATATTCAATTTTCATACATGTAATGTTACTGACAATCATTTTCCAAAGCATACTACTAGAATGGTGAATTAAAAATGTTTTTCCTACCTTCCAGACCACCATTGGTTTTCATTCTGGTACACTAAAAGTTCTTGGGATAGGTAATCCATCATCACCAAAAAAAACGTGTATTCAGGTTTGTTTGTTTTTTCAAAGTTATGTAATTTTAACGTTTAAGTTCAATAAAAAGTGTGGAGTGAATGTATGCCTCCACCAGGGAATAAAGTCCCAAAAGAAGACCTGTGTTTATGGAAAAATTTAAAGGACCATGACTTCATAAGGCTGTGTAACTATTAGCAGGAGAAACATGGATTTTTAAGGTGGGTGTATCGCTTGAATATTTGATTTTGAATGATTAAGAGATTTTGCAAAATATCAGGAATGATTGTTTCATTATGTGCTTCTTTGTTCTTTTTTTAAACAAAGATAGAAACAAATTTATTAAAAGATATTATAGAGTTAATCCTACTGGTTACAAACTGATGGCCTCAAGTAATATTAAAGCTTTGTTTAATCTGGTAGCTTTGTTTAATCTGTGTAGTTTTTTTTTTTTTTTTTTTTTTTTTTTTTGTTTCTAATTAATATTTGACTTTTATGTAAGTGCACAGAGTTTTGGTCTCTATGTTTTGTCCACTTGTTTGTTTGTTATTTTTTTCCCTTATACCCTGATGAGGGGTCCACAGGAAACTAAACTAAACTGAACTAAACTAGGAAAGCTGACATATGGTTTTATCTTTTGGAAATGATTGTCAGTAACATAACATGTATGATAATTGGATATATAGGGCTCAAACATGCAAAATGGGTGGTATGGTCCTTTAAATTCACAGCTGCTGCTCTTGGACAGCAGCTAGAATGTAACAAAAGCAACATTCAGTGTCCTTATTTGGTTTTTTACTGAAAAAACAAGTTAAAATCCCTGTTATTTTGATAAAAACCACTAACAATCCACTTTGACTCAAAAACATGATTGGATTCGTACAACAAATAAACAAAATTTCTCATCCCAAAGGCAATTTTGCAAACAGGCAATTTTCTGGGCTTGCAGCGAGCCTCTCGCATCTGTTTGTCTATTATGGATGTGAATGGTAGCAGGGAGGAGGATGTCCCTGGTATTTTTTGATCATATCAACAACAACAGGGACACGGGGCATCCATCATGACCCGACCACCTCTCCCGTCTGCATGTACTTGAACGGGCCCAACAAGTGGTTGCAATTTTCCATTTTAATTTGTTGACCACTTGACCGTGTGCTTTCCTCGGCTTCTGCGGATGAGCTCTCATTCATGGTCGACTTTGAGTCAGCTGTGAGCTCTGCTGCACCGCGCCATGCAGGCAGCACGTCACACACCTTACAAACAAACATATACCTCACACATCCAGAGGCAGATTCATAAAGCTATGTTTTTGGGAATATAAAGAAGTTAAAGGACCATACCACCCATTTTGCATGTTTGAGCCTAATATATTCAATTTTCTTACGTTACATTACTGACAATCATTTCCCNCCCATTTTGCATGTTTGAGCCTAATATATTCAATTTTCTTACGTTACATTACTGACAATCATTTCCCAAAGGATAAAACCATATTTCAGCTTTTCTGATATTTTGCAACATCTCTTAATCTTTCAAAATCAAATATTCAAGTGATACACCCACCTTAAAAATCCATGTTTCTCCTGCTAATAGTTATACAGCCTTATGAAGTCACGGTCCTTTAAATTTTTCCATAAACACAGGTCTTATTTTGGGACTATCCCTGATGGAGACATATATTCACTCCACACTTTTTATTGTGCTTAAACACTAAAATTACAAGACCTCAAAAAACCCTGAATACACGTCTTGTTGGCGATGATGGATTACCTATCTTATTACTGCCTGAGGTGTTTTTTGGGCAGTTTCCGCCTACATGGCATACCCAAAAATGAAGGCTTATAACTCTGAACATATGACAATGGGAGTCATTTACTGTGTACCAACGAACATAAAACCTTTTAAATTTTCAGGAAAATGGCCTGGCTTCAAGTTTAGACATTCTCAGGTTCAACAGTGACAATAAACACACACACACACACACACACACACACACAAAGTAGACGAACAAAGGGGTTTTTTTTTCTTCAAGTTATACATTTTCCAAAATGTATATTTCAGGCACACAACAAGCCAGCTCCTTGGATTAACATTAGTGATGCTGCTAAATGTGTAAACTCTAAATGCTGAAAGATTCAGAATGTTTGAACATAGTGAAAAAAAAGATATGGTATTTGGCACCGTTAGTGTTCCTGTTTTGGAGACAAACTGTCTCCAAGGTGTCCAAAAGGGTGAGAACACTTTTTTTTTTTTTCACACAGACAAACTGGCTGTTGATAAACCAAAGCTGATTGGGCCACTGATCCATCAATCAAATTCTATCCAATCATTTCTATCCAAGCCTAACTAGGAAGTGATGTCATTGAGAAGCTAACGCTAGCCTCCAAGCTAACGTTAGCTCGGATGCTATCTTGTGCTTTAGTTACATTTATCTCGGGATTGTTTGGTCATAAAATGTCAAGCTTGGTCTCATTTTGTTCAGGAGAATCTAAGCTTTCAGTAGATAGTCATATATCTCTATTTTATTGATAAATGGTTATTATATAATAGTCGCAAACGCGACATAGGGACGAGTGCACTAACAGAGTGAACTAACTCCGGTCTGTAAGTGAAATATGCACACATTGCGCACGTGAAACATTTGCCTGTTGCCATGGCTATACAAAAGCTGATAGGACCAATGACCCATCAATCAAATCCTCTGCTAGTCTACTATCCAATCACAGAGATGGATTTTAATATTTAGACCCTCCTCGGAAATTACATCATCGAGAAGTGACAGAGCTAGCTTAGTTAGGCTATCTTGTGCTTTAATTACATTTATCTCGGGATTGCGTGGTCATAAAATGTCATGCTTGGT
>VXCM01008310.1:0-10000 GCA_014773175.1 Lucifuga dentata
GTTCTATTCTGAGTAAATTCATGAAGCTAACCTAGCTAACTGTCTTAACTAGCTGCTGCTGCTAATACTAACTCCAGTTTTCCTGTTCTGAGTAAATTCATGAAGCTAACCTAGCTAACTGTCTTAACTAGCTGCTGCTGCTANATGAAGCTAACCTAGCTAACTGTCTTGGGGCCAGAATTGTCATGATTTGTTATGTGGTAAATATGTGATTTATTACTGTCTACTGTTTCATTATATGATATGATTTGGATTGTATTAGAAGCTACATGTGGCTACTTTGCAGTTTTTTCATCAGACGAGCCTTTATAGCTTGTTGATTATTCTAAAGAATAAGCTTGATCAAAGCTTCACTCACTACTCAAGTAATCTTTTTAATAGATACTTTATTACTCTCACTAAGTCATTATTTTGGTGGCTACTCTGACTTATACCTAAATCACTATAATCATAAAGTAGCTTTTACTTGAGTACCGTTTGTGGCTACTCTACACACCTCTGGTTGTCACATGTTGTGATCAAATGTGGATCAGCATCTTCAGTGATGGTCAAATATGCAAACTGTGTAATCGTAAGAAAAACACATTTTTGAGTGGACGAGGTATATAAGCTGCAATTGATTTGCACGCAAAAAAAAAAAAAAAAAANAAAAAAAAAAAAAAAAAGACACAATTGTTGTTAGCCATGATGGTATGAAAGGAGCAGAAATGTAAACAAAGTCAGATCCATTCAGGTTATTGCTTCTCCAGCCACTTTAACTTCTCTTGCAGGTGAGCTGATTCTGCTTCTCTAGTCTAAATTATAAATGGAGACAGATCATTTACTCTTCTATCTTTTTATGGTTTCAAAATCCACTCACCCGTTTAGCTAAAACACATGAAAGGAACACTAAATATCCTGCGATGCAGAACACACCAGACTGATTAACTAGAAATGGGAATTTCTCTGACAGCCGAGAGATTGCCAAGATTGATGACATGACACAACGGGGAGGATGGCAAAATGGGCAGCGGAGGCTTCTCCCATTTTGTCTGCATTTTAGTAGCATTTAAGCTCTAAAAGCTGAGGCGCACTGTGATTTCTTATATGAGGGAGAAATAAAACAGTCAATATATTCTTTCAGTTTTCACTGTAACACTGAATGGAACTCTGTGTGCATATGTGCTGGTGTGTACAAAACCAGGAAATGACATCTGAAATGTGAGAATAATTTGTTACGTACCAACACACCACCTGAGTTAGTGTCTTTTTGTAGTGTGTGTGTACACACACTATAAAAGCTGTATTTGAAGTTAAAAAAAAAAAAAAAATTAAGCAAATATCATATGCAAAGGTTGGACAAAGACGGTTTTGTGTGTACAAAACCAGATGTCATTACCTGAGAATACCTCCATAAGGCCTACAAAATCCCCAATTAAACAACCTTATTAAAAATAAGCCACAATACTAAATTTCATTAAAATCGGCTTTTATAGTGTTAATCTTTCCTGCTTCAGGTCAGGAAGCACAGGAAGTTCTCTTTATTGATCCAGAAGTTATTACCACCTGTGGGGTTAAACCCCATCGCTACGTTCAGCCGCTGATTCTGCTGGTTCCTTGAGGAGCCATACACTTTTATTTTACAGCAATTCAACTTCATACTGTTACTGTCGCTGTTACAGCGGGAGTGCATCTGTGTTCCCAGGCCAATATTCTGTTAACACACATTAAGTGTGTGTTAACAGAATAATCTTAACCCTATGTCCTCTATTGTGCTATATAGAGCTGGGGAACATAGGACCCTGGGAACATATGAATGACCCCATTACAGCAGCTACGCTAACCTGCTAACATCAACCAGCTCCACACACTGCCACACACACACACACTTAAAAGAGCCGCATTATGTTCTCAACAATAGCCTAAAAAATTTCTTCTGGATCCAGAATATGATCCAAAATATGATCCACCTCCAAAATGTAGTCAGGACTTCCACTCGACATCATCTATCTGTAACCTGACCGTTTTGAGAGAATTATGGGTGTTGAGAGACGAACGCCTCCTTGGCAGAGGTAATACACTATAAGCCTCAATAATCCAGCTCATGTCATGTCACCAGACAAACATCACACAAAAAGAAGGACTGCTTCAATGGAGAGAACACGGCAAACTAATCACAGGATCTGTTTTCAGGGACTTATATCATCTAAATCAAGGTACTACTTTATTGTACATTTTACCTGTGTTTTGATCAGGTTTTGTGTTGTTTGCGTGTATTCAGGGTTTACGTTGTTTCATCTTACTTCCATGCTAGTAAATAATTTTTTAGTCATGAAAGGAAATATTCAAACAGTTTTTAAATGTTTTAAAATGTTTTTTTTTTTTTTTTTTTTTTCTGAACTGGGTGTAGTTCTGGACCCTGCTAGCAGGACTGTATGGCAGTCACTTTTATTAATTATAAAACAAACATGGCAGCATAAACTTGTGGCTTTTCACACTTGTTTTTTTGCTGATCATTTTGGGGGTTTTGATGTTTGAGTTGTTGGATTCTTTTGTTGATCTCATTTTCTGGGTGTCTACAGGAACCAGGTCAATGTCAGTACCACTAGGTGGCCAGAATGGTCAAGTTAAAAATGACAAATGATGTTTAGTAATCCACAAATATTCAACCCAGACGATGTTTTTATTTATTATTATTTATTTATTTATTTATTTACTTTGATAGCATTCACACCAAAAATACCGTCTCCCTGGATGGGGGGCCCCCAGTAAAAAACTTGCCTAGGGCCCCAGAAAGGCTAGGGCTGGCCCTGAGGTCAGCTACTCATTAGTAAACGTGTCTCCATCACAACTGATGGGACTTCTTCTTCTGTGGTAAGTCCTCCACCAGCGAGCAAACACCTGGATGGTTCTAAAGCCACGTAATTCACATTCCACAGAGCCGGAACATTCCTGGATGACATCACACTTCCTGTTACTTCAGCCTGTGATGGAGAAAAGGTGAATACAGGAAACTCCGCTCAGACAAGCTTCTTACAAAGCGTCTGCAGAAAATCATTCAGTGTCAATTCAGTTCTTTCATATGACCTGATGAAATCCTTTAGGGAGAATGAATGAGGTACCGTGTGTAAATCATGACACCTGTGTATTCCCACACGCTTCACCTGCGCCTGTCACTTCCTGCTTAAATGCACAAATAACTCAAGCTCCCTCTGGTGGCCATTCCTGATAACAACATGACACAACTGCCAGTGGAGCTCACCTCCACCTGACTGACCTGCAGTCTGTCTGCAGCTGGAACAAACTTAACACAAGTATTTCACTAGTATTTAGCAGTACTTTCTGTTTCTGACACGACTTCTGACTGAGCAGAAAAGAAATCATAAATTGGTATCAAACCGACAGTGTGTCATGTTGAGTTTATTCAGTCAAACTGAATTGCTGACTTGTAGGCTGGATTGTTGAAAAGAAAGTTTTACGAAATCGACAAGTAAAACTGACTAAACTCTAGGTTAAACTGTTACAAATTAAAAGTGAGTTTGTTGTGATGTTGTGATGTTTTCCAGACTTCCTCCTTTATTATTGCATCATCACCAGCACGGATGATGGATATTGCGATGAAGATTGTGTGTTCAGCTGCGACAGCTCAAAGCAGGAAGATAAAAAGAGACGCTACTGCTGATGTGTCACAAGACCAAGATGCTCCAAAGTGAATCGGCTGTCCTCCCTGAATCCTTCCTTCCTTCTCTCTCTCTCTCTCTCTCTCTCTGATAAGACCCTGTTCTCTTTGACATCTCAGTCTTACTCCATTATAGCTAATAGAGAGAGGCCATCTTGCCATGGACACACACATGCGTATGCACACACAAACACACACATAGCATTCAGGAACCACAATGAATGCTGGCAAAATAAAGCATTATATTAATATAACAAGTATAAATAAATAAATATAAATAAATAAAAACTCCAGCCTGAGCTGCTGCTTTACATTTTTAACATATAGTATCATCATATATTTTATTTCAATCATGATTCTGGCTTTAAAGATAATTTATGCAGAAAAATTTAACTATTTTTGAGCCCAGGATTACAGAATAAAATAATAATAAAAACAAAATGCTATGAGAAAGAATTACAATGTGGAGAAATTAGGAAATGTATATTTCCGTATCAGTATTTCATTGTTGCAGGTTTTATTATGATTAGGAATTTTTCTTTTTTATATTTTATGTCATTTTTAAATGTAATTTAAGTTAAATGGACACAGAACAGAATTGTGGATTTTAGAGTAATTTTTTTTTTTTTAGCTGAGACTGTAACTTATTTTGGTTCAGATCCAGGTCAAATACAGTCAGAGTAGAGCGGCATGATATGAAAAAAAAAAATGTATGAATTGAAAAACTGCAAATTTCAGTCACCCTTAATAAATAAATCTAAATTAAATAAACTGCAATCACAAATGTTATCAACATAAAAAAAATATATATATTTGTTGTACAAAAACCTTCAAGCAGTGAAGGAGAGCAAAAATCTGGCACAAACATATCAAATACTTCAGTTTTGAATGGTAATAAAGTGCAAAGGACTGCACCATTACAAAATAAACTCATTTTTAAAGTAGCATGTCTGGAGAAGCACAGCTAAAGCATTTCAGTGTGAAACAAACTTTTTGTTTTTTTTTAACCTTCTTATCCGCAGCATCACTTTCTCTGGGATGGTGATGCTGCTGAGCTTTACTTTCTTCATCATCATTTTTTTTTTTTTTTTTTTTNTGCAGCGTGTTCACCATTTAGCTAAATGCTGCTTTGAGGAAGTGGGCGGGCTTTATTATGACACTGACACCTGATTGGCTAGTTTATTCCAGTTCTGACATGCTATTGGCTGTTTGAGCTGTCGTTAACTTACTGTATTCAAGTACTATTTTCTATCGATTTTATATTGACGTCCTCATTTTTATATTATATTTTTATATATTTTTATATCGTGATGCGATCAGAAATCGTTTATGTCGTCCAGCCCTGAGGAGTCCCTGTTCCTCAAACATTTACCTTAAAAAATACAGATACATACCAAAAGATGCTCACCTGTCTCTGCACCTGTACCTTTAATCTATGAGCAAAGTCTTGTTGAGAATATATAAACACTACAGGGTCTAGATCAGCATAGCCCCCCACCCCACCCCACCCTCNCCCCACCCCACCCTCAACACCACCACCATCCTCACCTCCACCCAAATCTAACATGGCGTTAGCTTTAACCTAATAACTGGCTCAAACCTTCAGAGAAGAAAAGGACAAATTCCCATAAACTCTCAGCATGTGAGGAAACAACGGCAGAAACCTCTGCAAACCAATAATCAATCAATGCCAGTATCTGCAATCAAACTTCCTTTATTTACGCTTTCAAAATAATCTATGACAAAGTGTTACGAACTGTGTGCACAAATCAGCATGTGTGCTGATGAATGTCAGCGTGTGTTCCTGTGTCTGTGTGTGTGTGTGTGTGTGCATGTTTCCTGCTTCTTCAGTATGAAGGCAGTATGAGCCTTCCTTCCGAGGTTTTTCCACCAGGAGAGGAATTAAATTCCATAAGGACACTGAATTTTCTGGAAATAGTCAAATTTTAAAAAATAGCGGAGAAAAAACTATCAGCATTTTCAAATGAAAAGTAAGATGCAGTATCAAACTTACCGCTCGACTTCTTACAGCAGGTTACATCACAAATTTAAACTCCTTCAAGACATATAGACGACACACACACACACACACATATACACAGTAATGTGACCAATACAGTCCCCATCAGTGTCTGCCATCCCAGGGTGATTACAAATGGAGAAGGGGGCCAGAGCGGTCAAATGGTTCAACAATAGTGTGTGTATCTGTGTTGTTATGATTCAGTGTGTGTGTTTGTGTGTGTGTGTGTGTGCGCGTGCTGTGTATCAGTGTATTAGCTTCTGATAAATGGCCGCCTCTTTAGGGAACTTATCTCTTTAAGTGTTGCAGCGGTGAGGGATGACATCATTTGGATCCCCCGGCTAACTGGCTGCCATGACGACACCTCACCAACCTATCCATTTACCAGATGGCCTGATAGTGTCTGCACACGCACACGCACACACACACACACACACACACACACACACACACAGGTAATAGGAGGCCTTGTGGAAATTACATCCAGGACTGTGGCAGCTTTCATCACTGATACACACACTGCTGTGATAGGGACACACACACACACACACACACACACAGAGAAACATAGAGCCCTGCCCCCACCCCGTCTTATCACAGCTTAACAGAGAAAAAAGCATCGAGGAGGAAAAATTAAGTATTGATCAAATTAGCAGTTTTTTAAGCGGTGCGGCGGGTNGGTGGGTGGGTGGGTGAGTGGGTGGGTCGTAGGGATTTAATGAACCCATCAAATGTCAAACAAAATTGACCAGATGGAGACTCGAGCTATGAAGCATACACACACACAAACTGTCATTAATTAGCTAAACAAACACTCATTTCTGTCATTTATATTTGATATTAATGTGAAATTATAATACATCAAAATCTTTTTCTATTTAAACTACAAAGCATTCAGAGAGCTCACACTGTACTTCTGCCAAAGCCTTACCATTTTCTAAAAATGTTATTTATAAATGAAAATGTTTATTTTTATCAGTCTGCATCATGCTATGTGGCTGCTGGTGGTCATGATTTTTAAGAATATATATACAGTACATATAGATATAGATGTAGATATATAGATATATATTTCAGAATATAAGGCCTTTAAAGGACCATACCGGTCATTTTGCATGTTTGAGCCCTAATATATTCAATTTTCATACACGTAATGTTACTGACAAGCATTTCCCAAAACATACTACAGGAACGGTGAATTAAAAATGTTTTTCCTACCTTCCAGACCTCCACTGGTTTCAGTTCATTCTGCTATTAAAATCAACTTGTTGATACTGTAAACGTTCTTGGGATAGGTAATCCATCATCACCAACAAGACGTGTATTCAGGTTTTTTTAGAAGTTATGTAATTTTAGTGTTTAAGCTCAATAAAAAGCGTGGAGTGAATGTATGCCTCCACCGGGGAATATAGTCCCAAAAGAAGACCTGCGTTTATGGAAAAATTTAAAGGACCGTGACTTCATAAGGCTGTGTAACTATTAGCAGGAGAAACATGGATTTTTAAGGTGGGTGTATCACTTGAATATTTGATTTTGAAAGATTAAGAGATTTAGCAAAATATC
This sequence comes from Lucifuga dentata, assembly GCA_014773175.1. Lineage (NCBI taxonomy): Eukaryota > Metazoa > Chordata > Actinopteri > Ophidiiformes > Bythitidae > Lucifuga > Lucifuga dentata. The sequence continues at coordinate 7,242 of VXCM01008310.1, forward strand.
AAGAAAGCTGAAATACGGTTTTATCCTTTGGGAAATGATTGTCAGTAATGTAACATGTATGAAAAATGAATATATTAGGCTCAAACATGCAAAATGGGTGGTATGGTCCTTTAATTAGCTCACAAACAGGTGCATTTTTCCATAATGATCGTCAATGAAAACTTTACTTGTTTATGAATATGCGTGACCCTCTGGGTGAATGCCAATATTTCCTGTGACCTCTGACCTTTACTCTAGCATCTCCATCAGGACAAAATCTACATGTATGCACAGCAAGACCTGATTACCATGAAATCTACAGAGCAAATTCATGATCATTTCAGAAACATCAGTGTTTGCTGTTTGTCGTTTTTGGTGACATTTTTGATGTTTCATCTACATGGACATTCAGAAGCCATGGAATTCTGGATACATTCTTTACTTTTTGGCAAGAAAATGGTTCATAACGTGAAGATATTAAATATAAATGATACAAAACATCAAAAATCACCAAGTTCTGTTGCTTTCAGAATACACCTTATCAAACTTAAATTTCTATTACATGTCAATTATAAATTGTATAACTTCTAATTCACAATATGGAAATTCTATAATGCTGAATAATATTTTAGTAATATCTTAAAATCCCCCGTTGCTTCAGTTTTGAAAAACAAACAAATAATAATCCTTATTTCTATAGCACCTTTCATACAGAAATCCAGCCCAAAGTGCTTTACAAGACATGGAGAGTCTAACAGTCAGAAGAAGGGATGGGGGTGAGTGACATTTTGAGGAACATTTGTAGAGATGAGTTAATCAGTGTGTGGAATCAAATTGATGTGTTGGAATGGGCAAGTCCACGCAGCTCACCTCCAGGCCTCATTCCACGTTTTCACATGCCACAGACGTGCACTGATTTCGGCTTGAGAAATTGGAAGCACATGAAACAAGAATGAGTGAGAATGAAATATATATATATATTTCATTCTCACTCATTCTCATTTCATTCTCACTCACGGCGCAGGAGGCGTCTCTTGGTGCTTTTGCGGGTTGTGGAGGATAGGAGAGCTGAATGCTTTTTTCCCCAGGGCAAGGCAGGCTTCATCTTACCCAGGAATTGAGCACTCTCAGGCGGGTACAGTGAGAGGCAGAGAGCACCTGGTTCCTGGGATGCAGACAGGGGGAGGCAGGCTGTGTCTTACCCAGGAATTGAGTACTGTTGGCCAGGTAGAGCGGGAGAGGTGGCTCCCTCTCCTGGAGGCTGGGAATTTCAATGGTTTTACACACACTCTATTCTGATGGATTGGCATATGTGACCTGCCAGCAGAGGGCCCCCATCGGCCGGCCTAGCACCAGCATTTAGGTGGACGGTTCCTCCGGCCTGCAGGTTTGACTTTTAAGCTGGGGAGGGCTGGGGAAGGCTGGGGAGGCAGGCAGTCTGCCGCCGCTGTGTCTCCTCCCTCGGCGCACTGATTTGTAGCGAGACCGAGACGCCCCGTCTGACCCAGCAGCCTGTCAAATGGAGTCTGAGGCAGGGTCCACTCTAATCTGATCAATTGGCATAGGTGACCCACCATCGGAGGGCCCCTGCCAGTCCGGCCTAGTGCCAGCGTTCGGGCGGACAGTTCCTNGGTCCACTCTAATCTGATCAATTGGCATAGGTGACCCACCATCGGAGGGCCCCTGCCAGCCCGGCCTAGTGCCAGCGTTCGGGCGGACAGTTCCTGCAGCCTGTGGGGTCCAGACGGGGAGGCAGGCTGCGTCTTACCCAGGAATTGAGCACTCCTGGGTGGGTAGAGCGGGATTCATGTTTCCCTCTCCTGGAGGCAGTGAATTTCAATGCTTTTACACACACTCTAATCTGATCGACTGGCATACGCGACCCGCCATTGGAGGGCCCCCGCCGGCTGGCCTAGTGCTGGTGCTCAGGCGGATGGTTCCTCTGGCCTGCGGGTTCAACTTTTAAGCCAGGGAGGGCTAGCATGGCGTGCAGTCTGCCACCGCCGCATCTCCTCCCTCAGCGCACCAATTTGCAGCGAGACCGAGACGCCCTGTCTGACCCAGCAGCCCGTCAAACAGAGTCCGAGACAGGGTCCTGGTCTGACCCATGCCCTCAGGTACATGGGTCCTCCTCCACCACCCACTCGGCTGCTCCGATAAATCCAGTTTCTCAACAGCCTTTGAACAAAAATAGGCAACCTCGAAATGAGGGTTTGCCAACCTGTCGTCAGGTTGGCAAACCCTCATGTAACCTCCTCCCTCTCATGTAACCTCCTCCTCCCTCATGTAACCTCCTCCAGTGTGGCTCACAGCTCCCTGTGACCCCCCCCCCCCNCCCCCCCCGTTTTTTGATGACTACCTGGTTGATCCTGTTAGTAACATACGCTTGTCTCAAAGATTAAGCCATGCAAATCTAAGTGCACACGGCCGGTATAGTGAGACTGCGAATGGCTCATTAAATCAGTTATGGTTCCTTTGCTCACTCGCATGTTACTTGGATAACTGTGATAATTCTAGAGATAATACATGCAAAGACCTCCGGGGATGCGTGCATTTATCAGATCCAAAACCCATGCAGGGCGGCACCCTCTCCTGGGGGCCCACCCCAGCCACTTTGGTGACTCTGGATAACCTGGTGCCGATCGCTGCCCCCCCCCCCCCCCCNCCCCCCGTGGTGGCAACGTGTCATTCAAATGTCTGCCCTATCAACTTTTGATGGTACCTCTGGTGCCTACCATGGTGACCACTGGTAATGGGGACTCAGGGTTCAATTCTGGAGA
>VXCM01008310.1:15044-32859 GCA_014773175.1 Lucifuga dentata
GGGGGGGTGGGCTACACTTTAGCCAGGAACTGAGCACTCTTAGGTGGGGTGAGGTGGAGGGGTGGAGTGAATTCAATCTGGGCTGTGAGCACTGGAGGTCTGCAACAGGTGTAGCCAATGATTGAGGCAATGATTGATCCAATAATTGAGGCCGTAGCACAGCTGTAGCCAATATGTTGCTGATTGACATGCTTTAAGCAGCCATTTTGAGCAGCCACTCCTTTCCTACACTGGCCCAGCAGAGCGACGGACAGATGGAGAGGGTGAGGCTCTTCTGGCACAGGTTGCTGGTCGCCGGACCAAGTGTCAGCTGCTCGCTATGAGGCAAAGAGATAGTCAAGAGCTGTCCTCTGTGTGGAAAATCCTACATGAACCTTTGTCAACACCTTTCCAACACCTTTCCAAACGCCAAGGCATTGAAAACCCAACTGAGAAAAAGCTCCTGCTGACCCTGTCAAAGAACCGTTAAGTTAATTTAATCATGTTACTTTTCCGGTGCCTTAGGGTCCGTAAACAGAGCTCTGCAGAGATTATTTTGGTCAGTTGGGTGATTTTATGCACGGCTTCATTGACCCAGATATTGCAATAGACCCCTGTGTGTGTGTGTCCCACGCAGGTACAGGGGACACACACACANACCCAGATATTGCAATAGACCCCTGTGTGTGTGTGTCCCACGCAGGTACAGGGGACACACACACACACACTGCTCAGTTGTGCGTTGTGTGAACATAAAAAGTTTGTACAATTGGACAAACACCTTCACTCCTGTCATCTGGAGTGCCAGGGTGAGGTGCTTGAGCAGGTGATGACCATGGCCAGGCATACCGCGAACCTCAAGGCACTGCGTAAGCTCCGCTATTCTGGTCCACAACCCGCCATGCTTAGCATCTTGGATGAGACGGAGCTGGAGGGGGGAGTAGTAGCGAGGAGGGTCCATGCAGCCATCAAGTTCCCTCACCGGCAGTTGCTGCTGATGCTCCAAATGCTGGTAGTGCTGCCCTCAAAGCCCCAGCCGTTAGTGGGTGTGAACAGTGCCTTGTTAAAACAGCCAAAATCATCTGCCTCAAAGCTAAGCTCCAGTTGGTCCAAGGCTTCACATAACCCCCCCCACCTCCGAGGCCAAGGAAGCTTAGCCGCTCAGCTTGCAATCTTCCAGCGTTCGGTAAGTGATTCTGATCTGTGGAGGTAAACATTTTGGGGCTATTTGTCAGATATTGCCACTAACCTCTTTCTTGTAGAACCACTGTTCAAGGCATGGCTGTCACACCTAGGCGTTGACAATGCTAAGCAGGAAGAGAACGTCTGTCAGAGATTGAGCCATGTCAGGCAGTGGTTGGGCCACGTGTCCTCGGTCTGGATGCCTCATTTGGACTTTGCCTTTCTAAAGGACCACGCAATCACTTCAGGGTAGGTGAAATCCTTCTCGTTTTTTGCCATGCTGGTGGGTGGTGCTGCTGATGCGATGTGGTGCATGGATCTTTTGCAGGTGGGTAGACAGCATGAAGGAGTATCAAGTGATGATGCAGAAGACGCACGTCCAAAGCATCCGCATGTTCCTGGTCTTCCTCCAGCGAGCTCATCTGCCTCTGGTCCGTGCCTCTCAGAAGTGTCTCTCTGCTGGGGTGTTCATCTTGGAAGCCATTCAACAGCATGTGTCTAAGATGGTCCTCTCTCACAGGCAGGCAGTGTGCTTAGAGAAGTCAGGTAAGTGATTAGACTGCTGGGTGTCAAAGCATGAACATCGTATCCTGTGGTCTATCCTTACCTACCCTCATCTCTTAGGGCTCGTGATCTGCGAGCACTTGTGCAGGTTTGTCAGCAGGGCAGCAGTCGACATCCCACGCACACTGGCTCAGCTGGAGGCATCGCCTAAACTTACTGGCTGCAAGGTGCATGTCTTTGGCCTGCTGGCCAGATATGTGATCTGCTTGACCGGTCATCGCTGGGGAATGATGGAGAACATGAGAGTGTCGGAGGTCATGGGTGCTGTGAGGGGTCAAAATGAGCAGTTCATTATAAAGGTGAGTCTTTCTGTCCAGTAAGGTATGCTACGCAGCTGGTGCTAGTGTTGAGGTGTCAGTCCATAACAATTGGAATGGTCTCTCTGCCCCNCCCCCCACCACCACCACCACCAGGTTTCACACCACAAGATGGCGTCCACCTACAGCCAGGCCATGGTAGCACTCACGCCTGAGGAGTACAGCTGGTTTCAATAGCTGGTCGCAGTTTGAGACAGCCTCAATGGCAGGGGATTGGAGCTCCTCTTAATGAACACGAAAGGTGGCCCCTTCAAATTGCTCCTCCAGTCATTTCAGAGCGAGTGGCAGTCGTACGGCTTCCCTAGTAATCCGACGTTTGTACTCATATGCACTTCCGTGAGTACTTACATTGGTTGCTCCTTAGATTCCTCTGATAAATTGCAGGTCCATAGACTGATGTGTCAGACGACAGAGACAGCAGAGGCCTTCTACGAGGCTGAACATGATGTCCGCGAGGTGTGGGAGTGTCGAAAGCTCATACAGCAGTCGTTGCAAAAGTACAGAGACTGTCCACGACAGCGTCCTCTCCCATCCACAAGCCCACCGCCTACATCCATTAGCAGCAGTGGAGCACCGCTGCCCCCAGCATGCATTGAGGCAGCTTCCCCGACCACTGATGTCTGGCCATGGGCTTCTCCAGCCTGTCCTACAAGTGGAAAATAAAACATGAAAGACTAGACACCTACAAACACTCTGAATCTGTCTTTTTTTTCCTGTTTAAAATTACGTGAAATCTGCTGTTTATACTCTGTTGAAAAAGTCTTAAATATGTTGTTTATTTCCACTTGTGTGAATAAAAAAGTTGTGTGGAAACTCCTCGTCATCTGCTTCCAAATTAAACGCTTCCTCCCAGCTTCCCAGTTTCGTCTCTGAATGCATAGACGTCTCGTGGATTTCTTCAGCGGGGCTTCCACAATTCCCACTACAAGCTTCCGATCTACGGGCTGAGCGATTCCAACTACGCGGTTCTGATCTACGATCACTAGTTAGGGTTAGGGTTATATATATATATATATATATATATGTGTGATGATTACTGGCAGAAAGACGACTCAAACACAGGAATCAGTCAGGTAACAAAGAATCAGTTCAGTAATCCAAGTTTAATTGCAGGTCATACACAGGAATCAGTCCGATAGGCAACCAAAAACAGGCAGGGAGCAGGCAGATCACAGAAGTCAATAAACAGTCCAATAAATCCAATAGAGACCTAGAAAGACGCAGCAAAGGTACCGATAGAGACAATGCACAGGAGAACCAAAAATACAGGCAGACGTCATACACAGGAAAAAAGGCTAAATCACAAGAAATGGCTGGAGAGCTTGACTACACAAAGTAACAAGACAATCTGGCAGAGAACAAAAGAACTGTGGGTTGTATGAGTAGAGAGAGAGAGAGAGAGAGAGAGAGAAAGTGTTAAGCAGATAGAACTCAAGTGATGCTGAAACCAGGCGGGAAACTAAAAAGGAGACCGGAAGTAAAACTAACAGAACAGTAATGAGACACCAGTTAATAAAATAAAACAGGAAATGATTACACAGCGTCCAACAGGTCATCACATTTATATATACACACATACATATATATGTATACATATATATACACACATGCACATGAATACTTACACATATACACATATACAGCCATATATACAGTACATTAAAGAAAGCAAGAATACATAATTAAAAGCAATGAGAGAACCACTATAAAAAATATATAAACATATAAAATATAATGTATAGAATGCATAAAGACAAATACTGTAATTTAAAAGCCAGATTTTAAAAAAGCAAATTAAAAAGATAGGTCTTCAGTTCTAGTCAGTGGCAGGGTGTTCCAGAGTTTGGGCACGTAGAAACAGAAAGCAGAATCACTAGTGTTCTTACGTAGAACATGTGAAACATCTAAGAGAAAACAGTAGAAGAGCCTTGTGCTCTGGCAGGAGTAAAAAACAAGAGGTAATCTTTGATGTAACGGGGCACGGTGATTTAAGGCTATATAAAAAAGTAAGAGGAGTTTAAAATCAGTTCTAACAGACACAGGTAGCCAGTGCAGAGTAGCGCTGAGTAGTGGAGTGATATGATCACTTTTCTTAGTGTTAGTTAAAACCATTACAGCGTAGTTTTCTTATTGATTTCTTAGAGTTATCCAGCAACAAGGGAGTTACAGTAGTCTAAGCGGTTATATAATAAAAACTAAATATAAACTAAATAAATAAATGAATACCTTATTAAATCTTTTCCAGTCACATCCTTTAGCTTTCCTCTTCAGACAAGCCCTTAAAAGGATTTTTCCTCAGCAGATTATAGAGGAGAGGTTATTCCAGCACATCACCTTCACTCTCACAACAATAACTACGCATTCTAAAATAGGTGGAATGTCCCTTTAGACCTCTCTGGACTAAACTAATAGCCTGTATCATCAATAAATAAATCAAACAAATGCTGTGAGTTCAGACTGTCTACATCTCACGTTGAATATTCCAACCAGAAACAATACAAACACACTGACCTCACTGACCTCACACACACACACACACACACACACACACACACACACACACACACACGCATACACAAGGGGAAACTTATTAGGTTATTATCTTTCCGCCCCATAAAATAGGAATAACTTAAAGCGCCACTGCAATTAATAACCCAACTATAAATCTGAATATTCCCTGTGAATACTATTCTATATTACACAAACACACACACACACACACACACACACACACATACACTGATCAGCCGGGTGTGTGGGACCAGGGAGAATGATAAAGCCATCAGAGAACGTTCTGGATGAAGTGAGCCAAACATGAATGTGTGTATTGGAGCATGTGAGTGCGTGTGTGTGTGTGTGTGGGGTGTGTACGTCCCATCAGGGTGTGTTCTGCATGGTGGCTTTATACATCAACACACTGATGCATTCTCCATCTCCATGTTGAGGGGCCGCTGCTAGTTGTATGTGTTGGTTAAATCAATGCTCATCTCAGTAACCTTTAACACTGACACACACACACACACACACACACACACACACACATACACTGATCAGCCGGGTGTGTGGGACCAGGGAGAATGATAAAGCCATCAGAGAACGTTCTGGATGAAGTGAGCCAAACATGAATGTGTGTATTGGAGCATGTGAGTGCGTGTGTGTGTGTGTGTGGGGTGTGTACGTCCCATCAGGGTGTGTTCTGCATGGTGGCTTTATACATCAACACACTGATGCATTCTCCATCTCCATGTTGAGGGGCCGCTGCTAGTTGTATGTGTTGGTTAAATCAATGCTCATCTCAGTAACCTTTAACACTGACACACACACACACACACACACACACACACACACACATGATCCTCTGTACATATAAATACTCTCCATAATGTATGTATTTAGGTAACTAGAAGATCTGATATTGATATGAAACACTAAAAGAAATCCGGTGAAGACACAAATTTGCACAGAATTTGGTGTCAGGAAAATGTTACAACTCTCTTTCTCTCTCTCTCTCTCTCTGTCTCTGTCTCTGCCTCTCTGTCTCTCACTCTGTCTTTCTCTGTCTCCCTCTCTTTCTCTCTCTCTTTCTGTGAAATGATGGTCAGTAATGTTATGTGTATGAAAATAGAATATATTACGCTCAAATATGCAAAATGGACAGTATGGTCCTTTAATTCCACAAAGGAGTCTTGCTGAAATGAAGTGAGCTGTGCCTGTTTGATGGTAACTTCTTATAACCTGATACATTTCTTATGCATACACACACACACACACACACAGACACACACACACATGCNTATAACCTGATACATTTCTTATGCATACACACACACACACACACACAGACACACACACACATGCACACACACACATGCACACACATATTCTAGCCTTTATATTCAGAATATGACAAATACTATATTTTAAGACTCCACACACACACACACACACCATGCTGCTGACAAAGTGGGGTCAGGACCACTGACTAGACAGCTATTTTATGTTAAGCTTCTCTCTGATCGTAACATTTCTCACCTAATATTTTACCTCCTTCCCTTCCTTCCTGTTTTTGTCTCTCTGGTCTGTCCTTACCATCTGTCTGATAAACGTCCTGCAGCTCTAATACTCTGACTCCTCTCCAGCTTTGCTTCAATTACCCCTAAACAGATACCATCAGAGGGAGAGGAGAGGAGAGGAGAGGAGAGGAGAGGAGAGGAGAGGTATGGTCCTCTAAACTTAAAGGACCATACCGTAATCGTCCATGTTTGAGCCTAATATCTTGAATTTTCAGACCTGTAACATTACTGACAATCATTTCCCAAAGCATACTACTGGAACAGTGAATTAAAAATGTTTTTCCTCCCTTCCAGACCTCCATTGGTTTCAGTTCATTCTGGTACACTATTAAAATCAACTTGTTGATACTTGAAACGGTCTTGGTCATCATTGCCAACAACACTATTTACCCTCAGGGAGTCAAGTACATGGCAATGTCGTCTATTGCCTTGCCTCGTTTTGAGATCTGGCGGCAAGGCTCTTACAAAGAACACTTCAGATTGGCTTCAGAACCCATTCATAGCATTATTAAGTGACTTCAATTATAACTTATTAACTAAAACAAACAGGTCCTTTTACATGTGTAGCTCAGAGTAGCTGAGTAATTCTGCTTGGAGAAAACAGAAAATCAAAAAAAAAAAAAAAAANAAAAAAAAAAAAAAAAGCAATATTTTCAGCATTTAAACAGGAAGACTAAACAGCAGGAAGGAAGACACATGGAGAAGGAGAGAGAAGAAGAAAGACATCAGGGAATGAGTGACAGAGGAGAGAAATGGAGGTGATGGAGAACTAAGTGTAGAAGATAAAGAACAAAGTAAAGGAGAGAAGGAGTATGAGAGAACCAGCAGAAGGAAAGTGATGAGAGAGGGATGAAAAGAGATGGATGGACTGCTGTAAACAATAAGTCAAGCCTGCAATTTAACAACAAATACCACTTCAATCAATAAAATAAACAACATGTACCACTTCAATCAGTAAAATAAACAACATGTACCACTCCAATCAGTAAAATAAACAGGTACCACTTCAATCAGTAAAATAAACAACATGTACCACTTCAATCAGCAAAATAAACAACATGCACCACTTCAATCAGTAAATTAAACAACATGTACCACTTCAATCAGCAAAATAAACAACATGTACCACTTCAATCAGTAAAATAAACAACATGTACCACTTCAATCAGTAAAAATAAACAACATGTACCACTTCAATCAGTAAAATAAACAATATGTACCACTTCAATCAGTAAAATAAACATGTACCACTTCAATCAGCAAAATAAACAACATGTACCACTTCAATCAGTAAAATAAACAACATGTACCACTTCAATCAGTAAAATAAACATGTACCACTTCAATCAGTAAAATAAACAACATGTACCACTTCAATCAGTAAAATAAACAACACGTACCACTTCAGTCAGTAAAAATAAACAACATGTACCACTTCAATCAGTAAAAATAAACAACATGTACCACTTCAATCAGTAAAATAAACAACATGTACCACTTCAATCAGTAAAAATAAACATGTACCACTTCAATCAGTAAAATAAACATCACGTACCACTTCCATCAGTAAAAATAAACAACATGTACCACTTCAGTCAGTAAAAATAAACAACATGTACCACTTCATGTCTCTCATTAAAGTCTGGATTTGTCTTTATATTGACTGGTTCCTGTGTTAGAACACATCATATAATGGATCACCTTTACATTTCTGTACACATTCATTTCACTGTAATGAGTCATGGCTGTTTCTCTGAGAGGTGCTCGCTGCTCAGCAGTATTATATACCAGTAGTTATTATAGTTATAGTGTGTTATATTATAGTTATATTACTTTATAAGGGCTGTATTGTACATAAGTCTGACATAATGCCAGTATTGTTCGACTCAGTATCCAGACTTTAGACTACCCGGGTTAAGGACTTGTTGTGTGTGCTTGTATGTTCTCAGCATGTTGCTCCATTCTCCTGTTCAGTGTGTGAAGGCAGCATGTCTTCTTCACATCATGTGAAGCAGCATGTGGTTTTCCACACGTTGTCTTGAAGTCAGATTCAGCTTCTGCTGTCATAGTTTTCTTCTTCATGGATCAAATGATGCTATGACTAGGAAAGGATCCACATTCATCTTTGTTACTCTGATTTACTTTGACACCATAGAAACTACTTCCTGTTTGGAGTTTCTTTCTCCACCTCCAGACATTTCTGACTAATGAGCAGAGAGAGTGTTGTCACATGACTTTTGCTGATTTATTCTGGTTTGATTGGATGTTTTCCTGTGTGAAACTGAGCCAAATTTACAATTTAGTCCCTGATTCAGTCCAGAACAAACAATCTGCAGATCTGATTCAGACCAGAACTACAGATTTGAAAACACAAGGGACAATACCATGCATTTGCATGTATCAGTCCAATAAATACCTGCATATGTGTTACATTACTGCCAGCATTTTTCAAAACATATTACTGAAGCAGTAAACATTAAAATTGTTTGTCCAGACTGCTACTGATTTCAGTTCATTCCAGTAGACAGTAAAACTCAACTTGTACACTCAACTTGTAGAGACTTCAAATGAGCTGATAATCTATCACAGCAAACAAAAAGTTCTTCCTTTTTTTTTTTGTGGAAGTAACTTAATTTAACTGGTCCATGGAGGAAAACAAATGTGTGTTTCCTGGTAACAAAGTCCCAGGAGAAGACTGTTTTCACAAAAAAATTAAAATGATTCTACAATCGTGTAGCAGGAGAACATTAAATTTTAAGTGAATGTATCATCTGAACATTAGATTTAGCAAGATTAGGGAATTTGTCAAAATAACACGGAAACTAAAATATGGTTTAATGTTTGGGAAAATGGTTTGCAGTAACCTGTATGTGGGTCATATTTATTGGGCTCAAACATGCAAAATCGCCAGTTTAGTCCTTTAAATAGCTGCACTTACATGGCCAAATGAAGGTGCCAGCTAAGTTTTAGTACATCACAGCTTGCCTTTTCCTAAGACATGTTGTCTTTTCTAAGCCTTGGCTGTAAATTTTCAGCCAATAAAGAGAATGAGAAGCTGCTAGTTTTGGCAGAATACTTTCTGAAACGCTGCAAGCATAAAGACAGAAACGGGCAGCCACTGCTGAGTAAAAGGGGGAAAAATACACAGAAGGATCAGCAGCTCAGATAGCCTTTAGATGGAGTAAAAGCCTCTGAGCGAGCAGAGAAGATAGAAGACATATCAACATGGACAGAGAAAATAAAGGACCTGTGGAAAAACATCGCTGTGTTTGTGGAATCCAATTGAGCTGACACTTTCTCAGCCAGATACCATTTTCTGTTGTTTATGGCTTTATGAGTAGTTGACCTCAGTGTGTGTGTGTGGGTGAGTGTGTGTGTGTGTGTGTGTGCATGTGTGTGTCCCATGCGTGTGTGTCTGAGGTTGATGGATGTTGACAGCTGCGGAGAATCACTTTCCTGTTGGTAAAGCAGCATATTGACCTGTAGCCGTGCTGCGTTCAGGGTCAGGCTGGCTGAGCCGCAGCAGGCAGAGTGGGGTTGACATCTCACCCATTCCAGAACCTCAAACTCACCACGCTCATACTACATATGAGGGAAGTATAGAGGTCTCTCAGGTGATACAACAGTATCAATATTCTTCATTTGTTTAGTGTTGCCTGTAAATTGATCATTTTCAACCGATCACCAATAATATATGTGACTGATTTGTAATACAGTAAGACTAACTAACTGTTAAAGGAGCATACCAGTGATTTTGCATGTTTGAGACCAACAAATACAACCTGCATTACACATGACATTACTGCTAACCATCTTCCACTGGAGCGGTACATTTTAGAATTGTTTTCCTACCCTCCAGACTGCCATTGGTTCATTCCAGTATGCTATAAAAATGAACTTGTACAGACTTGAAACACTTTAAAGGATCATACCACCCATTTTGTATGTTTTAGCCTAATATATTCAATTTTCATACATGTTACGTTACTGACAATCATTTCCCAAAGCATACTACTGGAATGGTGAATTAAAAATGTTTTTCCTACCTTCCAGACCTCCATTGGTTTCAGTTCATTCTGCTATTAAAATCAACTTGTTGATACTGTAAACGTTCTTGGGATAGGTAATCCATCATCACCAACAAGACGTGTATTCAGGTTTTTTTAGAAGTTATGTAATTTTAGTGTTTAAGCTCAATAAAAAGCGTGGAGTGAATGTATGCCTCCACCGGGGAATATAGTCCCAAAAGAAGACCTGTGTTTATGGAAAAATTTAAAGGACTGTGACTTCATAAGGCTGTGTAACTATTAGCAGGAGAAACATGGATTTTTAAGGTGGGTGTATCACTTGAATATTTGATTTTGAAAGATTAAGAGTTTTGCAAAATATCAGGAAAGCTGAAATATGGTTTTATCCTTTGAGAAATGATTGTCAGTAATGTAACATGTATGAAAATTGAATATATTAGGCTCAGACATGCAAAATGGGTGGTGTGGTCCTTTAAGATACATAATCCATCACAGAGAAGTTTATGTCTATTAGGTGTTTTGCTGAAGTAACTTTATTTACTGATCTATTACAGAGCTGCATGGAAGACAATGTATTTTTCCACCCAGAAATATAGTCCCAGGAGGAATTAAAATGGCCGTGTTTTCTACAATCGTGCATAAATGTTAGAAGGCAAAACAATGAATTTGAAGATGTGTTTAATTTAGAAAGATTAGGAGATTTGAAAAAATAACAGGAAAAACTAAAATATAGTTTTGTGGTTTGGAAATTGGTTGTCAATAATGTGACGTGTGTGTCGTTTGTATATATTGGGCTCAAATATGCACAATCCTTTAATTCATTAAATCAGAATCCAGCCTAGTCTGAATCAGCCATAGTGTTAGAAAAGGAAAATGGAGGGTTGCTGGTTCCAATTTTCAGTTTTCCACCCCACCAACATCTGGCAGCACTGAGGCCCCCAGAGAGTGTGGAAACACGAGCTGGTCTGTATGTGTGTGTGTGTGTGTAACCTGCTTCCCATGAGCGGTGCTGGAAATAACAATTTGTTGTTGCTGTGCTCACCTGTTCCAGGGTGAAAACACGCCCAGACATCACCTCTGAGGCCTGGCTGCGGTGGCGGCTGCAGGGCCAGGCTGCTGTGGCCGCTTTGATCACATTACGGTTGTTCAGGTTGTATTTGACCACCCTGCTTTAATAACAGGGTTGGTCATCCAGCACGGCCACACCGTCCTCCACATTTCCCTCACAGAGCCACGCTGCTGCCGCTGTCACCTTCCCAGGGTGGCTAACCAATGTTCACTGGCCAAATGGCGGTGGTGTGTGTGTGTGTGTGTNAGAGAGAGAGAGAGAGAGAGAGAGAGAGAGAGAATAAAGTGTGTAGGTGAGAGGTTATTCACCTAGAGAGTGCAGGCTGTAATTTAAAACAACTAGACCAAATCTGTCTCTCTCTCTCTCTCTCTCTCTCTCTCTCTCTCTCTCTCTGGCTCTCCTTATTACACAGACTAGCAGGCAGCTGATTGGTAAGAGATTACTAAAACATCCTGCCTGTCTCAGCAGTGCCCTGCCAACCCTCACACATGACACGTGTGTGTGTGTGCGTGTGTGTGGTGGGGTCAGTCATGCCCCATCAGCCAAAGTGACCAAAAAGACAATGTCTCTCTCTCTCTCTCTCTGTCTCTCTCTCTCTCTCTCTCTCTGTNACCAAAAAGACAATGTCTCTCTCTCTCTCTCTCTGTCTCTCTCTCTCTCTCTCTCTCTGCCTTGTCTCTTCTCTTATCTCCACATCCTCTCCTACCTTCCCTCTCTCCATCATTCTGTTCTGCTGCCCCATGGGGAAGGTGGAAGATAAGATATATGGAAATGCGTTTCAGATGGTAAATATTGTTCTGCTGGACTTTCAGAGAAAGTTCCTCTCAGGATGTTGGCAGATGTTACTATTTCTGATTGGATATTAATGATGGCCAATGCATCAATGCCAAATTCAGTTTCAGCCACAGACGCCATGATGTCTTCATGAGCATGAACATCAACTTTAAAGGACCATACCATTCATTTTGCATGTTTGAGCCTATCTTTGAAAATCAAGTGATACACCCACCTTAAAAATCCATGTTTCTCCTGCTAATAGTTACACAGCCTTATGAAGTCACGGTCCTTTAAATTTTTCCATAAACACAGGTCTTCTTTTGGGACTATATTCCCCGGTGGAGGCATACATTCACTCCACGCTTTTTATTGAGCTTAAACACTAAAATTACATAACTTCTAAAAAAACCTGAATACACGTCTTGTTGGTGATGATGGATTACCTATCCCAAGAACGTTTACAGTATCAACAAGTTGATTTTAATAGCAGAATGAACTGAAACCAATGGAGGTCTGGAAGGTAGGAAAAACATTTTTAATTCACCATTCCAGTAGTATGCTTTGGAAATGATTGTCAGTAACGTTACGTGTATGAAAACTGAATATGTTAGGCTCAAACATGCAAAATGGGTGGTATGGTCCTGTAAGCCTTCACAGAAGATGCAGAATTAAAGTGTATTAGCGCCAGCAGCAGTCCTTCCTTTCCTTTCCTTTCCTTTCCTTTCCTTTCCTTTCCTTTCCTTTCCTTTCCTTCCTTTCCTTTTCCTTACTTTCCTTTCCTTTCCTTTCCTTTCCTTTCCTTTCCTTTCCTTTCCTTCCTTTCCTTTCCTTTCCTTCCTTTCCTTTTCCTTACTTTCCTTTCCTTTCCTTTCCTTTCCTTTCTTTCCTTTCCTTTCCTTCCTTTCCTTTTCCTTACTTTCCTTTCCTTTCCTTTCCTTTCCTTTCCTTTCCGTTCCTTTCCTTTCCTTTCCTTTCCTTTCCTTTCTTCTCCTTTCCTTTCCTCTATTTGCCCCTATATAAAACACCAGTCTGTAATGACAGACTAAACTGATGCCATTCATCATCCGCTTGGCTTTGACACCACTCTAACCCCAGCGTTCTTTCTCACACACACACACACACACACACACACACACACACACATAGAACAATCAAGCCAAATCCAGTAGACTGAATTGCACACCAATGGACACACACCAACAAAGAGAGACATGGAGACACTAAGGCTTAAAAATGTGTGTGTGCACATAGTAATACACACACACACACATACACACGGAAGTATCCTAGACAGAGGTCTCTCTATCTCTCTCTCTCTCTCTCTCTCTCTCTCTCAGAGCAACAAATTGGAACTCCCACAAAACAGNTGTGTGTGTGTGTGTGTGTGTGTGTGTGTGTGTGTGTGTGTGTGTGCGCGTGTGTGAAAGAGAGCGATGAGGCTGATTTACTGTAAAAGTCACTGGCCACCCTGCAGACTTTCTGCCTCTCTTCTTAATTAAGCTTCGTTGGTGGATTTGTCTCTGAAAGGTTGCTAGTTTGAGTCCCTGCACTGTCTGAGGACAGCAAATGAGCTCTGCCCTCCTGAGTGTCTTCATGCTTACACATGCTGTGTGAGACGACATGCTTGCTGGCCTTCACGTCACCACGGTTCATTTCTTCCTATGAGCAATCGACTCGCCGCCTATTGATCTCCACACTATGTATCTCACAAATCATCTGTCTGTCGATCGATGGAGAAATCTCCCGGAAAATTCATATTGAGAAGCCGTGTGAGTTGCTCAGCTGCTGAATGGGGGATATTGAATGTTAAGTTGATTAATCGGGCTAGTTTAAATTTGACCGTGGCTAGCTCTATTAAAAGCGTGGTCAGTGTAAATCAGATGCTGCCATGTGTGATTGGAATAAGCTGAGCACTGCATACAAGCTGCTGACGATAAATCAGCTGTTGGGCTTTTTAAAAATATTTTCATAAGCAGTAATAACCAGCAATAATAACTGGATGAAAATCTGGCAAAGCCAAGGTCTTTCTTATGATGGATAATTCACATTTGATAGACTGAATGAGATATGAATGTCTGTCTATCTATGGATATTAAGGTTAGACAAATATATGGGGCCAATATTGTCATTATTGAAAATAGGTGGAGGTCCAGTCTGTGTTCACCTCTGACATGATGGATATGATGCTGTTTGACTGATTTCATATTTATTGGACTGATCAATACTGTACTGGTTATCTATGGGACACCATTATCCTGAATTGATTCTGAGTCAGTTTGATAAGACTTCACGTGTGTGTTTATTGTTAGCGTGGTACGGTGGCCTGGCTGGTACGGTCACCTCACAACAAGAAGGTTCTGGGTTCAAAACCAGGATATGTTCACCTAAGACTGGGAAAGCTTTTCCACGTTCTCCTCGGCAGACAACGTAGGAAGCTGCTCTGCTGTCACAAGTAGGAAAGGCTGAGTTCAGAAGAGCTTTGGCTGAAAGTCTGCATGAGAGAACAGCCGGACTCTTCAGCCCATCAGCTCACATCAAACACACCTGTCCCAGGTATCTGCTGACTCAGTACAGTCAGGTCCAATGCTGCATTCCAGAAAACTTGGAACTCAGATTTTCCCAACTTCCTACTTGTAAAAATGCGTTGGAATGGCATTTGAAGTTGGAGCTCCGGCTGGGAAACTCGGACCAGAATTATCTACCCTGACTTCACGAGTATGATGTCCCTCAACATGGCGGCGCCATGGAAGCGAGCTTTATGAATGTAAATGATCAGCTAACAGGCGAATAAAGTATTTTTTCTTATGTGACATTGAAATAAAAAGGTCANGTAAATGATCAGCTAACAGGCGAATAAAGTATTTTTTCTTATGTGACATTGAAATAAAAAGGTCAACATATGTCACCATGGTAACTATCTACAGTGTATAATAACTGTTTGCCATTGATACGTAAGTGTAAATAATTTCAGAATATTACTTCTCTGCACAAACTTTAATACTGTGATTAATATCATAGTAAAACAACACAACCAAACAGTCCTGTAGTCTAACTTTACTTAGTATTTCTTCTTCTTCTTCTTCTTCTTCTTCTTCTTCTTCTTCTTCTTCTTCTTCTTCTTCTTCTTCTTTTGGTTAATATTTATTACTAGCTTTATCTGCTTTCTAGTATTTATTGTCATTCAGCCATGTTTTTAGTTTATTTCGCATCATTGGGCTGGAATGTTTGAAGGTCGGAAGTAGAATTTTCAGCTGGGAAATTCCGACTTCCCACTTTGTCTGGAACGCAGCATCAGCATCTCTCATTACATCACAGACAGGTTGAAGAAACGCTGCCGGTTTGTTCTCCATCTTGTATCTGGGTTTCCTTCAGAAATGCAGCCTTTGTTGCCTCTTTTCAGCCTCATGTTGGGGCTGACGAGATGTTGATATGTCAGCCAGACACATTTCAATTCCTTCTCTGCCTCAGAAAAATGATTTGCAACTCTGAGATCTCGCTGCAAAACTTTGCCATGTGACCCAACATACTGCACCCACCCACCTGCCCTGTGATCCACACCCACCAACAGCCCAGGTTTAAAACAGCTTTAGTCTAATGAGATGCTATTTCCTCAGGTGTAAATCCGATCTGAGCAGAGAAATCTACTGGGTCGACCACATTTTGGATTGATCAAACTCTGGTCTATTTCAGGTTGGTCTCTTTTCAAAAACATAATTTTATGCATGTGGGTTTGGATAGGTTTGTTTCGGGTCGGGTCCAAAATTTTGGACCTGTGAAGACCTTTTAGTCTACTGATTGACAGAACAGAAAACTGCTTGCAGGAACACAAACTATCCAGTGACTGAGGACCAGATTCATAAATGGTAGCACATGATTTAATATCGTCACACAGCCACGTTCTCTCAATCATAAACGCCTGTTAGCTGCATCTTTTTTAGCGTTTACCTTTAAGCAGGCGTTACTGCAGTATTTCCTTATTTAAACGTCAGGGAAGTGATTCATAAAACACACTGTCATGACCATTTCATTCCGGTGGTAAATTTCAGCGGCGACGTTTCAAACTATTTACCTTACATGTGTTAGTGATCAATAACTTTGATAGATAAACTCAGCTGATCAGTCAGTTTTTAAATGCTGAGTTTTGATCTGATCTCACACACGTTTTTGTGGCACTGAGCTTATAAGCCTCGCCTGCTGCACTGTGCATGTCTTCTGTCACACGCAAAGACACACACACACACCACACACACACACCTCCCTCCATACCCCCATGCTCACATGCTACAGAGGTTAATATGTATGTTGACCTGTTGTTTTAATGGCAGTCTTTTACAACGTGGACCTCTGAAGGAATTTAAGTTTCCTTTCCTGATTTAAAGTGTAAATGTCATTTTAAAACCAGATGAATCAGAATCAGAATAAAGCAGTCGTCCTCAAAGTCCAGACTCTGGTCCAGATCCAGACCGAACCACAACTGTCTCTGGACTCTGAGCAAATTCTACTTTTCATATGTATTATTTGTATTTATCTGTGAGACACCACTGTGACGCAACGAGTCAAAATTCTCCCCTTTCTCCGTGAGAAAGTGCAACTGAATGTCCTACTGAGAGTTGACAGCGCCGCTCGTTTCCCTCCAGATGACACTCAGAAGCTGTGGTGCTGCAGGTGAAGGTGTGAAAGAGCATCTCACTTTGTTTTTCCCTCTTTTGGGAACAGTGGGCTGCGTTTCCTGACAGGCTGGAAGTTCTGCAGCACAAATCCAAGAATTCATCATGATGGGAAAAAAATTGAAAATGAAACCGGAAAAGCCTGACCAAATTCTGCATGTTTAATTTTGAAATGATACGTTCATGAACCCTATCTGTAAACTCTAAAAGTATATAAATATATATAGATATGCATGTTGCACTTTTCATCCTTAATCCTGTCATGTCTGTATCTTGTGTTTAGAAAATCACAGTAGCTGAAATACTCCGTGTTGTGTGTGTCATGTGTGTAGCAGAGAAAAGGCTTGTTTTCAGTCTTACGCTGATCAAGGGGGAAAAGATTTTTCCATGTTTTATCCTAATCCATATCCACTTCGACACCCGCTGACATCTGCTAACGGAGAATGGCAGAACACTGTGACCTACACACACACACACACACACACACACAGAGAGAGAGAGACAGAGAGAGAGAGAGAGAGANCTACACACACACACACACACACACACACAGAGAGAGAGAGACAGAGAGAGAGAGAGAGAGAGCAGGTGAAGGGCACAGGGCTGGTGTTTTAATTTGGAGAGTAGATAACATGATGCTATCAGGATGGAGAGATGACAAGCTGACAGAGAGACAGAGGGAAAGGGATGGAGAGAAACAAAAAGAAAGATCTAGATGTCCAGATCTAAACCTGCGTCCCTGCCGTCTGCATTTTCTCTCCTTGGTGTGATTTATATAGAAAATATTTTATACATATGAACATTAGGTGAGAAAAACTATAACGAGGCAGTGGTGGCCTAAAGGTTAGAGAGGCGTGGACGCAGCGATGAATTTCATTGGTTGAAACAGCAGCCTGTTGCTGTTGGTGGCTTTCTGGCAGGATTAAGGTGCTGTAAGTTTTGTGCAAGAGCAGAGAGGTTTGTGCACGAGTATTTTGAGTCTGAGCACATAGTTTTAAAGGTGAGCAGAGGAAATCCGTGTGTTAAAGCAGCATTTAAGGAGAAAGCATGCTCTCAGACTAATAAACGATCCTCTCTAATTATGGCAGGAAAATAATGCCGTGTGTCTGATCCCTGCAGGGCGTTAAAGTTACTGACATTGCTTCTCGTAGTGGCCATC
>VXCM01008310.1:40671-67990 GCA_014773175.1 Lucifuga dentata
TGTTGTTGTTGGTGGTGGTGGTGTTGTTTTTGTTGTTGCTGTTGTTGTTGTTGGTGTTGTTGGTGTTGTTTTTGTTGTTGTTGCTGTTGTTGTTGGTGTTGGTGTTGTTGTTGGTGTTGTTGGTGTTGTTGGTGTTTTTGTTGTTGTTGTTGCTGTTGTTGTTGGTGGTGGTGTTGTTGTTGGTGTTGTTGTTGGTGGTGGTGGTGTTGTTTTTGTTGTTGCTGTTGTTGTTGTTGGTGTTGTTGGTGTTGTTTTTGTTGTTGTTGCTGTTGTTGTTGGTGTTGGTGTTGTTGTTGGTGTTGTTGGTGTTGTTGGTGTTTTTGTTGTTGTTGTTGCTGTTGTTGTTGGTGGTGGTGTTGTTGTTGGTGTTGTTGTTGGTGGTGGTGGTGTTGTTTTTGTTGTTGCTGTTGTTGTTGTTGGTGTTGTTGGTGTTGTTTTTGTTGTTGTTGCTGTTGTTGTTGGTGTTGGTGTTGTTGTTGGTGTTGTTGGTGTTGTTGGTGTTTTTGTTGTTGTTGTTGCTGTTGTTGTTGGTGGTGGTGTTGTTGTTGGTGTTGTTGTTGGTGGTGGTGGTGTTGTTTTTGTTGTTGCTGTTGTTGTTGTTGGTGGTGTTGTTGTTGGTGGTGGTGGTGGTGTTTTTGTTGTTGCTGTTGTTGTTGGTGTTGCTGTTGGTGGTGGTGGTGTTGTTGTTGTTGTTGCTGTTGTTGTTGTTGTTGTTGTTGTTGTTGTTGTTGTTGTTGCTGGTGGTGGTGAACTGGGTGGTTGCTTGGATTTGGAACTGGGCTGATTGAACGGCTCAAAGCAGCAATGGAATAACATCAGCTGTTATAAAACTCCGAAGAAGAAGAAGAAGAAGAAGAAGAAGAAGAAGAAGAAGAAGCCATATATGAGTTTATTAAAAAAAAAAAAAAAAAAANAAAAAAAAAAAAAAAAAAAAGACTTAGATTAGACAATAGAATACACAGTAGATGGTAGTTAAGCTGATAGTTAAGATGTACTCCGGTACAGTAGGTGGCGGTATGCACCTTCCTATTGTTTGCGATCCGCAAAAAACGCAATGAAGAAGAAGAAGAAGAAGAAGAAGAAGAAGAAGAAGAAGAAGAAGAAGAAGAAGATCGCAACCATTACCATAGCAACGTATATCGCAAAGATGGCGTCCTTTGTTGTGTTGTTGTCATTCTTAAATCTTTTAGGTTTGTTTATATTGTCTATCGCCTCAGAAACCATCGAAAATTCAACGAGCTACACCTTCAATACGACTGTTTTTAACGACCTGAACTCCAGTTATGATGTTACGGAGAGTTTTACAGCTACTGAGCCCACAGAGTTTGATTCTACAGCACCAACGCAGACCTCCAGCAGCACGGAGGCTCCTGTCCCGCCGGAGCTGCCCGCGGACCCGCTGCCTGTGTCCGGCCGCCTGCTCTCTCCGCTCACCGCCGGTACGGTCCGCTACGTGGCTCATGCTAAAGTTAGCTCACTCCTCCGTACTCGGTGTGTTTTAATACACTGCTAGCATCATCTTTCTGAGAAATCAAGGCCACACAGAACTAACAGATTTTTAATGCAGTTTGATTCTGGGACCAGCAGGCGTCTGACTGCTTTAAAAATTATATTCTACTGCTACTTTTTTCAATTTGCTTAGCAAACAGCTCACTTACATAAGAAACAATGGCAATAAAAACTAAAATAACCATTTAGAACCTTTCCCTACATATCTGCATGAATTACTAAAAAAATAAATAAAATTGGTCCCATCTTCATCTAAGTCGCAATAATACATACACAGTCTGCTTAAAATTATCATTTAAAAAAATACAGCTGATTTTGTCTAGGAAGAAGAACAGTGTGAACCACTGATTTAAAATCAAATTTCGGATGACATAAGAACAATAATTGCAGAGATTTGTGAAACGGGAAAAGGCTATAAATGCATCTCTAATGCTCCAAATTCATCTATAATGCACCAAGCATCTCTAATGATCTAAATGCAGCTCTAATGCTCTAAATAGAGCTCCCAAATGCATCTCTAATGTTCTAAATGCATCTTTACTGCTCCAAATGCATTTGTAATGCTATAAATGCATCTCTGATGCTACAAGTTCATCTCTAATCTCTAAATGGAGCTCTACATCACCATATACATCTTTAAATTCATCTCTAATGTGATGAATGCATCTTTAATGCTCCAAAATTGACTCTAAATGCACTAAATGCATGTCTAACGCTCTAAATGCATCTCTAATGCTCTAAATGCATGCTGTGTGTGTGTGTCAGTTGACAGGTTGTGTCCATGCGACATGCACAGGGATCTGTGTGATATTAACTGCTGCTGTGACAGAGACTGTAGAGGGGAAGTGGCTCTGTTCACCAGCTGCTCCATACACAGCATCAGGTCAGTACCTTCCTGGATCTGTGCTGATGTCCTGAAAAATATGACATACTTTTACTCAAACATCAGAATATGTTCAAGGTAGTATTGTATATGCTACAGTAAATTCACACTGAGGCATATTCAACATATCAGCAGAGAAATAAGACAGCATGGACCAGATTCTAAAGACAGTCAGTTTGGTTATGGCAACGTGATGTATGTGTATATATTGTTATATTATATATTAAATCACCTACACCACAGTAATAGTGGAGATATTTTTAAAAAAAAATTTATAATTTACTTATGTTTTCTTTATTTATCTTTATATCAGTTCAGATTTACGAATGGAAATGTATTTATGAAGTATTCACAGTTCACTAATCTGGACTGAGCACAGCCCTGTGCTTTATTGTGGTGAGGTCCACTCAGAGTTTCAAAGTTTCATTTGTCACGTGCAGTCATATAATTATAACAACAGTGAAATGATTTTTCTGGAAGGTTCCCTGGCTGTGCTTCTTAAAATATAAAAAATAAAATAAAATAAAATAAGGACAAAGCAAGAAGAGCAAGATTAAACAATTTAAAAAAAAAAAGATTTTTCACTAGAACTTGTGATTAAAGGACCAGACCACCAATTTTACATGTTTGAGCATAATATATTCAATTTTCATACATGTTACGTTACTGACAATCATTTCCCAAAGCATACGACTGGAACGGTGAATTAAAAATGTTTTTCCTACCTTCCAGACCTCCATTGGTTTCAGTTCATTCTGCTATTAAAATCAACTTGTTGATACTGTAAACGTTCTTGGGATAGGTAATCCATCATCACCAACAAGACGTGTATTCAGGTTTTTTTAGAAGTTATGTAATTTTAGTGTTTAAGCTCAATAAAAAGCGTGGAGTGAATGTATGCCTCCACCGGGGAATATAGTCCCAAAAGAAGACCTGTGTTTATGGAAAAATTTAAAGGACCGTGACTTCATAAGGCTGTGTAACTATTAGCAGGAGAAACATGGATTTTTAAGGTGGGTGTATCACTTGAATATTTGATTTTGAAAAGATTAAGACATTTTGCAAAATATCAGGAAAGCTGAAATATGGTTTTATCCTTTGGGAAATGATTGTCAGTAACGTAACATGTATGAAAAATGAATATATTAGGCTCAAACATGCAAAATGGGTGGTATGATCCTTTAAATGCACCATATACACTACTTAATTACCTGCTTTCATTATTCATCAATCCATCCATCCATCCATTCTCTTTGTCCTGGGGTCTTACTCCTGGTCCTCTGGAGCCACAACACTGCATATTTTCCATCTCTGCCTGCACCAAGCTAAATCAAGTGTCCTAGCTAATCAAAACCCCAACTTTTGATTGGCTAAACACCCCTCGTTACACTTATTAGTGTAATCAGGGGTGTCTACCTTATTGGTAGAACACTCCCTATTCTACCAATAAGGTAGAACAGGGAGAGATTGAAAAAAGGGGTACAAAAGGACAAGAATATGGAACCATTGTAATCGATGATCAGTTCTAGTTCGTACATGAAATATACGTATTCAGACTGATCGTTTGTGACTTTTTTCTTCAAATTAAATGTATGTATTTGTGTCTCCACAGTGGCAGCAAGCAGCTGTGCAGCCAGGATGTAGCGTTTTACTCTTTAGGAAGCACAATAGATGGCTACTCAGAGCTGCACACTAAGGTCCAGAAGGAGACCACTTACACCGCCTTTTGCATTCAGGCACAGAATCGTAAGTCACAAAGGGTTTTCACTTTGATTAGACTTGCAGTAGATATTACTTAACAAAAAAAGGTTAGTTATCAAAGTCTTACAGCACAGGGAAAATTTTAGTTTAAAAAAATATATGAGTCAACACAGGTATATTAGGAGTGTTAGGAAGCTCAAAATCCAGGTTCTGGATTCTTCACAGCCATTCAGTGTATGGACCCACTGTGATCTAGATCACTTTGCCTACTTACTTTATTTTCAGTACTAACAAAGTGGGTTCCCAGCTGCAGCACGACTCCGATACTCTCACCAGGCACTGAGTCACTAAAATCTATTGAACTGAATATTTTAATTATTTTGTCGACAGTTTGGGATTTATTTTATTGTTTTGTGTGGCTCATTCATTCTGTCCAGCATTTACAGCGTATGGACATGTATTGATTTTCATTTTCTTATTATCTTTTCCACTCGTTGTCCAAAATAACAGAAGCACATGACTTGTTGTGTTGGATGACATTAAAAGAAACAAACACAGATTTCCATGTTCTGATTTTCATTTAGGAATCTGTTCTGTTTTGCTCATAGTTTTACTATTTTACTCAAAAAGCCCATGCTCATCTGATAGGCCAGCTCCGTCAGACCTGAGCAGGCCACGCCATGGACTGTGACTGGTCTCACTGACTCATTCACTTCATGGGTATGCTTTTCCAGAGGTGTAAATTTTGGTAACGTTGAGCACGAACTCGTACTACGTTACACTATAAACATGAGGGAAAATAACATACAAATTATAATGTCCCCTGCAGTGTAACACAATAAGAGAGTAACAGAACCACCAATTATAGCCTCAAAAATCAATGTCAGTAATGAACATTATAACACAAAGGCACAATTTATTCAATAGTTATTCCATCAAATTTCCCTTCTGAGTCAATAATATATATTTTCCAAAAGTGTAAAGGTATAACAGTGTTCTTAAGGATTCAGCAATTAGCATGTAAAATTAGCTTATTTGGCTCAGTTAAAGTGCAGTGTTACCTGTGCCTTTTTAGGTAGGTTTTTTTACCTGTGCCTATTTAGGTACATGCACTTATCTCCCAAGTTTGGAATTGGTGTTTGTAAAACCAGAGAAGGTTAGCTTGGATCCTAAGAAATGTTATGAAACATTCCTCTCTGCTTATCTCCAAGAATGACACAGATTATGTGTGTTACTGTCATCACAAAATGCATGAAATTCTTACATAAAACCTCTCTGTTTACGTGAACTACTGTTTGCTTCTGTCTAGGTGTTGAGGGTTTTTCTCATCCGTCACCAATGCTTCCAACTGACAGGAACTTTGACTCGCTCTTCAACCAATTTACAAGCTTTAGCTCCAGCTCTGGAGCCAACAGCGCTGAAGTAGCAGCTGGAGAGGACCAGGCCTCATCTGGATACCAGGTGGAGTCTCACAGAGGGTTTGAAAGCTTCTGTGGTTGTAGTAATTACTTAAAACTAATTTCCCCTTAAGTCTCACTGATAACTGTCTTTTATGTCATAAACTCGCATATTTTCACTGTGGCCAAAAGTGCAACATACTTCAGGAGAAATAATTTCAGGAGAAATATTTACATCAACATGGTTCCTTTCTTCAAATTACACAATATTTTGTGTAACTGTTGGTCTGATGTTTCTCACTAACTAATCATTCGTAACAATGTGCTTCTCTTCTGATTGTCTGTGGCTTTAGTACGGTGATGTCATGGAAACCACAGGAGAGAATGGAGAGAGGGGTATCCTACAGCTGCCCTCTCCTGGTGTTACTGCCGAGTGTCTGGACACAAGTCCTGCAGGTAGATACCACAGCACACCTTAATGCTTCTGCCTAAAAGTAAAACATATTCCACAAATGATTTCAAGTATGGAAGATTATAAGGAACACAAAATAAAAAAATTAGAGTAAAATATAATACACATTTGCAAAATACAATAGATGTTTTCATTTGTATGGTTTTTTTTTTTGTTTGAACTAGGTGTTTTTCATTGTGACATTAATTTTTCATGCCACATTTACAATCAAATCACAGCTCAGTGAAAAGAAAAGATATGGGGTTTTTCATTTCATGTTGTCCAGCAGGGGGCAGCAAAGACATGCCAATACTAAACGCAAAGCCTTCTCATTTCTATTTCTGAAGCAGCTGTCTTATTAGTGCCAGAATGAAAAAAAAAATCAGTCCAATCACAGCATGGGGGCGGAGCAGCGTGGGGGCAATGTCCTAATTATCTGCTCAGGCAAACACATTTTACAAGCAACATATTTCAGGAGTTCTAATAATTACATAATTGAAGAAAATGACAGTTATCTATTTATAAATACAGATTCTCTGTCTGTCTGTGGCACCAAAACCTCTAGAACCTGGCATTGTATGAAGCTGAAATTCAGCAGGTTTATTGCTCAGGTTGTGCAGTATCGCATGTGTGGATGAGCGGTTCTTGAATTCAGCTGTGCCAGTAAAAAGTAGTCCATGCGGCAGGATACGCTCCGGGTGCGGCGGCATATGCTCCGCTTCACAGGCGCTTATGGCAGGCTGCAGCGCACACCATACAGTCTGGCCTGGTCCGAACACACACGTTTTCAATGGGCACACTGCAGTCATTAATTAAAATCTCAAATCAGTTGAGTGATCTAATTCTATCCAGCAAAGACTATTTAAATTACATACGTGAATACAGTAAATATTTTGAACAATCAAGCTCTTTGTATGTGTGTGTGAGATAGACAACAAGTAAACAGCACGACTGAGCATGTTGTGTCTCTACCAACGTTAAAACCAAACGCTCTCTGAATTCTGTGATGTTTAATCGTTTAAATTATAATTATTTACCACACAAATTCACTACTTAGTCTCATGTTCATCAAAGTCTGCGAAAACAGCAAGACAACGCAGTGAAAAGGCAACTGGATCAGTCAGCTTTTCAGGTGCACCCAGAGACCTGCAGGGCCGGGATCCTGCCTCAGGTGGCACATGCCGGCCCTCACTTTTTTTGTACTACAGGGTTTTGCTCTGGTAGCGCCTATCCCAGTGGTGCACTGTGCTGATTATGACACAGCACACATCAGCATTACGCACCACATCAGCATAATGCCAGAATACAGTTACAAATGACAGAAATCCACCGAGTGCAACCCTTGTTAGAAAATAGTGTTTTCCTTGAAGACACCTGTTAGAGTTTTATCGAGCAGCAGAGGCGGCACGAAATTTGACGGAGGCAGCCGCCTCACACTTCTCTATGCAGGAAAATCCCTGGTCAATCAGCTAGTCGTTTTTTCCAGTTTTTCTTTTTTTTTACAGCACACCTTCAACTCAGGCACATTCTGCTACATCCTGTTTGACTTATTTGGACATGCAGCTTCTCTCTGGTGCTCACTGAATGTGCTGATGACACTCGCACAAGCAGGAGATGCTGCACAATGATTTATTGTAGTGTACTGTAAATGATTATTCACAAAAGAATTAGTCCAAATTCACAGCTGTGTCTAAAACCACAACATCTTAATTCTGTTTTCTACACAAGTTACACCAACACGATGCAACAAGTATTGCAACATTTTCTGAGCTGGGTTAGCAGTTTCTTCCTTCTTCCAGTCCTTGTGCTAAGGTAGGCTCAACATGCCTTGAACCCCACAGAGATGAAATACTGATATCCATTTCATCTGACCCTGAACAGACCACAAAGCTGAGTATTCAATCGTGTTCACACTACTGGTGATCTTCATCAACTTGCTGGAGAGCAACAACATGATAATATTATTTATTGTTATTATTATTATTGTACTTGCTTCAGTGATATCTACCATGGTCCAGAAGTACAAAATACATCCACAAAGTGCAAAACACATGAACAAATCAGAAAACACTTTAACAAATTATGAAATACTTTTTAAAAAAATTATGAAACACTTGAACAAATTTGGAAATGTTTTTACAGTTTACAAAACACTTTAAAAATCAGGAAACACTTTAACAGATCATGAAACAGTTTTGACAAAACGGAAAAGGTAGGTTTAAAGATTCTTGTTTGTGACTGGACAACACCCATGTCAGTTACTTTTTATCAAACTATGCAGAAGTAAACTCCTTTGCAGTTTTGCACTCTAGTTTTAAGCCAAGTTTTTAAACATGGAAGAAGAGACTGAAATAATTAGAGGTTATTTCAATGACACATATACTTATGGGGTTTTCTTATGGTTTTCTCGACATTCCTGATTGGACAGCACCCATGTCATGATGTGGCTGTCAACGCATCATGACATGGGTGCTGGCCAATCATGAACAAGANGCACCCATGTCATGATGTGGCTGTCAACGCATCATGACATGGGTGCTGGCCAATCATGAACAAGATCTTTGTCCCTACTTTTTTCATTTTGTCAAAAGTGTTTCATGATTTTTCATGATTCTAAATTGTAAAAGTGATTCCAAATATGTTAAAGTGTTTTGTGATTTTTTTAAAAGTGTTTCATAATTTAAGTGCTTTCTGATTTGTTAATGTGTTTCTGATTCATTAATGTGTTTTGTGAATTGTTAATGTGTTTTGCGATTTGTTACAATTATGAACAATAAGCCTTGTCCCTACCTTTTTCGTTTTATCAAAAGTGTTTCGTGATTTTTAAAGTGTTTTCTAAATTGTAAAAGTGTTTCCAAGTATGTTAATGTGTTGTGATTTTTTTAAAAGTGCTTCATAATTTGTGTTTTCTGATTTATTCATGTTTTTTGATTTGTTAATGTGTTTTGTGAATTGTTGATGTGTTTTACAAATTGTTAATATGTTTTGCGATTTNTTGATTTGTTAATGTGTTTTGTGAATTGTTGATGTGTTTTACAAATTGTTAATATGTTTTGCGATTTCTTAATGTGTTTTGCGAATTGTTGATGTGTTTTGCAATTTATTGATGTATTTTGTGAATTGTTAATGTATTTTGCAATTTGTAAATGTGTTTTGCAAATTGTTAATGTGTCTTGCGATTTGTTAATGTGTTTTACAAGTTGTTCATGTGTTTTACAAATTGTTGATGTGTTTTGCTTTTTGTTAATGTGTTTTGCGATTTGTTAATATATTTTGCAATTGTTTGTGTTTTGCAATTTTTTAATGTGTTGCGAATAGTTTTGCGATTTGTTGATTTGTTGTGAAAAGTTAGTGTCTTGCGATTTGTTAATTGTTTTGCAAGTTGTTCATGTATTTTGCAAATTGTTGATGTGTTTTGCTTTTTGTTACTGTGTTTTTCGATTTGTTAATGTGTTTTGCGAATTGTTGGTGTGTTTTGTGATTTGTTAATGTGTTTTGCAAATTGTTGATGTGTTTTGCAAATTGTTGATGTGTTTTGCAACTTGTTGATGTATTTTGCAAATTGTTAGTGTTTTGCGAATTAATATGTTTTGTGAATTGTTACTGTCTTGTGATTTGTTAATGTGTTTTGCTTTTTGTTAATGTGTTTTGCAAATTGTTGATGTGTTTTGCAACTTGTTGATGTATTTTGCAAATTGTTAGTGTTTTGCGAATTAATATGTTTTGTGAATTGTTACTGTCTTGTGATTTGTTAATGTGTTTTGCTTTTTGTTAATGTGTTTTGCAAATTGTTGATGTGTTTTGCGATTTGTTGATGTGTTTTGCGATTTGTTAATGTGTTTTGCAATTTGTTAATGTGTTTTGTGAATTGTTAATGTGTTTTGCAAATTGTTAATGTGTTTAGTGAATTATTAATATATTTTGCAATTGTTTGTGTTTTGCAGTTTTTTAATGTGTTTTGTGAAATGCTAATGTGTTTTGCGAATTGTTAATGTGTTTTGTGATTTGTAAATATGTTTTGCGAATTGTTAATGTGTTTTGTGATTTGTAGATATGTTTTGCGAATTGTTAATGTGTTTTGCGAATTGTTAATATGTTTTGCAATTTATTAATGTGTTTTGTGAATTTTTAATATGTTTTGTGAATTGTTAATGTGTTTTGCAAGTTGGTAATGTGTTTTGCAATTTGTTAAGGTGTTTTGAAAATTGTTAATGTGTTTTGCAATTTATTAATGTGTTTTCTGAATTTTTAATATGTTTATCGAATTGTTAATGTGTTTTGCGAATTGTTAATGTGTTTTGTGATTTGTGGATATGTTTTGTACTTCTCGGCCACTGTAGAAACCCACTCATATAGTCTGTTATTTTGTCCGGTTTTTAAATTTGTCTCCTCAGTGTTCTTAAAGGAGCAGAGAAGTCGGTGTTCGCGTTTTGTGGCCCTCCAGCAGGACTGCAGCACTCTGCCAGCCCTCAGCATGATCAGCTACACACACATTCAGCTCAGAGCTGTGAGTCCAAAGTTTACTCTGACACACAGTCTCACAATACATAAGATAATGTCAGTCTGTGACGCTCAGCATGTCCACATGGAACCACAAACGAATGATTCAAGTATCTGGCATCTGTAAAATCCTGAGAAACTCACTTGAAATACATTAATACAAGATAAATGTTTTCTCTTCTAACAGGGAAAGAGTAAAGATGCAGCAGTAAGTATGCCTAACTTTTGTGACCTTTGTGACCTAATAACTACTACAGCATTGTCCTATTGCACATTATAAAGATTCATAGGACTCAGTGATTTAATCATACACTGCAACTAAATCCACTGCAGACTAATGCATCTCTGTTAGTATCTAGTCGCCATGTCTTTCTATGCTGTAAGGATGGATATTTACAATATTCTTTCTCATATAGTGTCACCATGTATTTTACTTCTGTGACTTTGACAAGACTCACTTGATATTCTTTTCTTGAGCGAAACAGCTGTTTTAAAGGCAGCATAAAACACACACACACACACACATACTACTACATCTCCTGCCCAGTCAGGAAATTTCACAAGGTACCAATATTTTTCTTTTGTGGAAAGAAAACACAAAGCTCACATGTCGTCCTCCAGCTTACCACACAGTATGGTTAGCAGAAGAACAGGAACATCATTTATTACCACACTGGCATTGTGAGAGAGAGTAGAACCATCATTGCAGTTTCTAAAGAGTTAATAATGGTTGGTGAAATCTTGAAATGAGTGCTGATTGAAGGACTATAATTTCATTTTCAAACCACACTGTAATGTTTCAAATTTCCTGCCTTCCATTGAGTCATTTGTCATTATTCATTTCTGTACAGTATGAAAATCTCTTGCTGAATTCTGTTCCCCTCTATCTTTGTCAAAAATATTTTTCTGTTGTGTAGTAATATAAATGCATGTCCACGCTGCAGCAATGCTAACACTGTTGTAACTGACAGTAATGAAATCATTATAAAGTATATTCACTGTGATGGATCAGCTGAAGTTGGGAGGCACAGTAGCTGGATGTCGTCTCACAGAAAGGAGGTCCTGAGTTTAATCCACCTGGGGCTTTCCATGTGGAGTTTGAATGTTCTCCCTGTTTCTGCTTCAGTTTCCTCTCACTAACAAAGACATGCAGGTTAGGCAAATAGGAAACTCTATTCACCTAGATTGCCTGAAGGCGTTAATGTGAGTATGAACAGCTGTTTCTACGTGTAACCAAACCCCCTCACCCAATGACTGCTGGCATAGGCTGCAACCCCCCACAACCCTCACAGCAGGTATAGAGGATGGATGGATGGATGGATGGATGGATGGATGGATTAACTGAAGAACATTTCAGGTCTCTGCAAGTGAATCTTCACACTGTGATGAAATGAAGGGAAATTAATGGAAGGTTGTAGAATATTTGCAGTGTTAAAACACGTCAGCGTACACTTGAACAAAATCAGCAATTAACGTCAATATACAAGACTGGTGACAAACGTGCTAAAACGAGCAGAGGCAGTGACGTGATGTAAATATGAGAGGAGGAATGTGAGTGATGTAAAGACTCAGTGAGGAGATGATGTGGATGATTTTTGCTGCTGAGGTCGTTCCTGTGGAAGTGGCGTCGCTGATCCAGCAGTCTTTAGACGGGACACAGACTGAGGCGAGACTGAGTGACGGAGAAAACATGAAGCCGGAACTGCTGAGTCCAGCCCTCTGTGCTAACGTGGTGTTAAAGGTCAGTCAACCACAATTTGAACAATAAATAACAATATAAAACTACTTCCTCTCAAAATATTACGACTATCAAAAAACTATTCTTGTCAGGATGGTAAAAGCCTTTTAAACAGAATTTAAAGCACAATGGAACAAAATGCAGTCAAAGCAATATTGGATGAATGATGTATCTAGTATTATACTGTGTACAAAAATAGTACAATTAGTTGTTATCTGTTAAGTTATTATCAATTTGCCATTTTGTCCCCTCAGGTTGTCTTTGTGATTAAATATAACCCAGCTGGTGAGATAATGAATGCAACAGTATCGCTGGTTCTTGGATTTATCCGTGAAGGTGCACTGCCCATGGAACAAGAGTTTCACATTTCATTTCTCCAGGTACTGAAACGTACTATGGAATTATTGGAAAGATGGAAAGAAAAAGATTTGCTTTATTTTACAGACAGAATCACTGTTTCATACAGAATCAAATAACTCTTTGAAACAGAACAGAACTCTTTACCAGCTGAAATGATCAGCATTGTTTAAAGAATATAAAGTCTAATGGAGGGTTTGGGTGCTTGGCTGAGGAAATGTTATTTTCCTACTTAAAATATCTGTGTCTATGAAAGTATTAGAATGTTAATGGAGTAGCTGCTTCAATATGTGATCAATTTATGTAAATATTGTATTATTTTACCTACACCAAAAATGGATGGATGAAATCATCTCCATGTTTTTGGTCCAGATGTTGCTTGTCTGTTAGTTTGTCTGTTAGTTAGCAGATTGTATAAAAATCCTCAACAGATTTGAATGAAATTTGATGGAAATGAGGCCGTGAGCTTTAGCAGAGTTGATTGTTTTTGGAGCAGACTTCCTGTAGGTTTGCCCTGTTTCACATAAACTGGCAGAACTCTTTAAATGTTTTCTGCAAACGATGTATACACGTGGAAAATGTGAGGGCTTTTGTCTGACAGGTGAAGCTCCTGCAGCACAATAAACTGAAAATGGCCATTCTGAGTCTCTGTGCTTATACACACATTCCTTATATTCCCAGACAGGATGTAGGTGTCCTCCGAAAACCTTAGCCACCTTAAGCCAATTATCAGTGTGTGATTAAATTATTTTGATGCATTTTTTGATTGATTATCTGGATGCCAATTAAAGGACCATAACAGTGATTTTTCATGTTTGAGCCCAATAAATATAATCCATATACACGTTATGTTACTGCCAACCATTTTCCAAAACTGAAAAGGTCAGTTTTAGAATTGTTTTTCCTACCTTCCAGACTGCCACTGGCTTCACTTCTTTCCAGTATGCTATAAAAATCAACTTATAAAGACTTTAAACATGTATAATCCATGATGTCTGTTACACTTTTTGTTGAAGTTATGTAATTTAACCAACACAGGATGAGCTATACAGAAGAAAATGTATGTTTCTGCGAGGGAAGACGGCTTTTACCGAGAAATTAAAACAACCATGCCTTCTACAATCATGCATAAGGTTTAGCAGGNGAAGACGGCTTTTACCGAGAAATTAAAACAACCATGCCTTCTACAATCATGCATAAGGTTTAGCAGGTGAAACACTGAATTTTCAGGTGTGTGTATTACCTGAACATTTGATTTTGAAAGATTAGGGAATTTGGCAAAATAACATGAAAACTAAAATAAATATAAAATTTTATGTTTTGGAAAATTATTGGCAGTAATGTAATGTGTATGTGGGTAGTATTTATTGAGTGTAACAAAATCAACAGTATGGTCCTTTAAAAAGCATTAAGGCTGTTGCATTATTAGTATAATAAGGTTAGAGGCCTTGACAGAGATGTGAATTCTCTCTTAATAATTAAATGAGATCGGCTTTATTATCCTGTCTTTGATGTATTATTGATTCTGCTGTAGTTCTGAAGCTCAGAATTTTTATATGGCTTTGATTTATTTTTCTGCCAAGTCTGGTATGATTGTTATGATTAACCAGTGGAAATTTGGGGTAACAACAAACACTGTTACCTGTGCAGGTACTGAAGTTGCTCCAGAATATTTTGACTTACTTTTCTTTGCTTTGAGCTGATAATAGATAACATAGAAAACATGAAATGAGCTAACTTTTTACATGTGGCTTCAGTGGTCTGTGGATAACTAAGCACACTTGAAGTTGGGCTGTTGTTGTGTAGGTAATCTGTCGTGTTTGTGTTAAACAGGCTGATGGCGAGGAGGTGGCGGTCCACTACAGTGGAAATCCCGGTTATGTGGTCGGCCTTCCTCTCGTGTCTGGAAGAAGAGTAGCAGGATATCCTTTCCCAGCCTGAGCTTTGAAGTTTGCTTTAAAGGACCATACCATCCGTTTTGCATGTTTGAGCCTAATATATTGAATTTTCATACATGCTACATTACTGACAATCATTTCCCAAAGGATAAAACCGTATTTCAGCTTTCCTGATATTTTGCAAAATCTCTTAATCTTTCAAAATCAAATATTCAAGTGATACACCCACCTTAAAAATCCATGTTTCTCCTGCTAATAGTTACACAGCCTTATGAAGTCACGGTCCTTTAAATTTTTCCATAAACGCAGGTCTTCTTTTGGGACTATATTCCCCGGTGGAGGCATACATTCACTCCACGCTTTTTATTGCGCTTAAATACTAAAATTACATAACTTCTAAAAAAACCTGAATACACGTCTTGTTGGTGATGATGGATTACCTATCACAAGAACGTTTCAAGTATCAACAAGTTGATTTTAATAGCAGAATGAACTGAAACCAATGGAGGTCTGGAAGGTAGGAAAAACATTTTTAATTCACTGTTCCAGTCGCATGCTTTGGGAAATGACTGTCAGTAACATTACATGTATGAAAATTGAATATATTAGGCTCAAACATGCATAATAGCTGGTACGGTCCCATAACATTGTTTAACTTGAGTTGGTGAGTGCAGGAATGCCATGACATGCTGCGAGACCAGAGGACTTGACCTTAACTTTCTGCACTGGCTTTGCTCAAAGTGCTGATCCTAGAGACACGCTGTCTATTTTACACAGCGCTGAGGAGCAGGACTGTCTGCTTGGACCGCATCGCCGCGCCCCCGTCCTGTTTGGCGTGGACTCTGTGGCTGGCTGCACATTAAGGCCAGACATCATCACGCTCAAATCAATACATTCCCGTTTACCTGCAGAGAATAAAGAAATGTAGGACGATGACGTTAAAGTGTGTTTTCTCTCCAGACTCGACGATGCCGTCAACTGCTCGCTGGTTTCTCAGGTCCTCCTGGACGTCCTGCGAGGACCAAACTATTCCCAGTATGTGGCCTCGTTTGGATCGTCCTCATTAAGTCCTCTGGACTGGGTGCCAATCAAGATGAACTCCAAACCCGCGGTGAGCAGTTATTTTAAGATGATAAGAGAAGAGGAAGGTGTGTTTCAAACCTTAACAGACCTTAACAACCTAACGTGTCCTTGCTAAAATTATTTATATTATGCATGTGAGTGGCCTGGATTTTTTTTTTTTTTTTTTTTTTTTAAGCTAGTAAGTGTGGTTTGTCTTTGACATGATGGAGGCTTCTTCTTGAATACAGCTGATTATGTTTTATAGATACATACTGTATATGAGACATCTGACCAGAGAATTCACTCCACTTTGGTGTGTGAAATAATTTCATCATACTCTTCAAGGTCTTCAGTGTCAAAATAAATACAGGTGTGACTTCGAGGCCATGTAACATCAGTTTAATTCGATGATAATAATACATCAATAATAGAACATTGGAAATTATAATTAGATTTTTTTTTGTTTTGTTTATCACATCACAGTAAAATTTGGATTTTTGACTCATTTTGTTCATTTTATTACCTTTAGATTTGACCTTTGAAAGCCTTACAGCTGATTGGCTGGTGGAGAATGTTACACATGTTGAGTAATCAACAATTAAATAGTTGCAATTAAATTAATCTTCAGTGTTGCTGATCACCGAGAATTTAGGAAGTATTACTGCCGAACACAGATGATCTGACGACAATAAGCTGTCAGTACTCTGCTGGTACATTTCAGGAGCTAGCATTATGTTAGCTAAAAAGCCATCTTGCTAAGTTTTGACTGTTTAAAAATGTAATGTAATGTAAAAATGTAAAAATAACACGAGTCTGTCAGCACACTTGAGGTTTGTTTATGTGTACAGTATGAATTTGTAACTTGGAGACTGATTCATACTGAATCGTTGAATCCGACACGTTAATAAGCTAGTAGCTAAAAATACAGTGAATAATTACTGCAGGACTGTACCATCTGAGTTTGGAGTTGGTGGCGTTGCATCTGAGCGTATTAACTGATGTTCGTAAATAGTGCAGGAATGACGTCATGAGTTTACATATACATGTTGTCACTTTTCAATTGCAGGCATCGCCATAGTAACGTATTCGTAACCAGTAGCACAGAAGTGATGTCATAAGTTTACATATAGATGTCACTTTTCAGTTCCAGGCATCGCCATGGTAATGTATTTTGAACCAATAATGCAGGAATGATGTCATGAGTTTAATTTAATTCAATTCAATAAACTTTATCCCTGAAGGACAATTAATATGGTAGGTAAATAAAAACAGACATTAAAAACATATTTAAAAAAAAAAAAATCACCTTGGTAACAGTTTTAACCAATAGCACAGGTATGATGTCATGAGTTAACAAGTAGATGTTGTCACTTTGCAGTGACAGCATCTACTTGTTGTTGTTCCAGGCATCGTCACGGTAACATATTGTTAATAAGTAGTGCAGGAATGACGTTCTAAGTTTATGTGTAGATGTTGTCATTTTTCAGTTCCAGGCATCATCGCCATGGTAACATATTCTTAACCAATAGCGCAGGAATGACGTCATGAGTTTACGTGTAGATGTTGTCACTTTTCAGTTCCAGGCATCATCGCCATGGTAACATATTCTTAACCAATAGCGCAGGAATGACGTCATGAGTTTACGTGTAGATGTTGTCACTTTTCAGTTCCAGGCATGACGTATTCTTTACCATATCGCAGGAGTGACATCATGAGTTTGCTTATAGATGTCACTTTTCAGTTACCAGGTCGCCATGGTAACATTTTTAACAAATAGGGCAGGAATGATGTCAATATATATTTTTGAAAGAATGTCTTCAGTTTTTTTTTTTTTTTTTTTNTTTTTTTTTTTTTTTTTTATAATAGTTTAAAATAATGTAATTTACATTTAAAATAATGTAATTTAGAAGACATAACCCTCCCAAAATTTTCCAGAATTTAACAGAATCGAATTAAGTTGCATTGGGGATTTGAAAATCAAAACCAAATCAAATTGGGAAGTCAGAAACGATATCCAGTAGTACAACTCATTCACATATAATGGGAATGTTGGAAATTTCTCTGACTGTGATGCATTTACCAAGTTAATAGTTTATTTTTGTTTTGTAAAGGAAGGAACCAAAGTGACAGATCTGAAAGATGATCACAGAAACAGAATGAACTCACGGTACATGAAGGACAAAACGAACAGACTCGGGGCTGAGGAAGAGACGTGATCAAAGTTCAAAGAAGAATGTGCAGTCATCATAACTGCAGCCATAAAGTCTATCAAATGTTGCAGACACCAAGCTGATGGTGCATCCACCGTTTCAGCTTTTAGTCTGGCTTATGCCTCCTTTGCACTGATGATATGAAATTGTTAATTTGTGTATTTATCACTTCAGAATTCTCAAACGGCTTTTACGTGATGGTCGTTAGCTGGAGGTTTTTATCTTCACAGTAAAGTAGCTGAAATGCTCGTATAACCATACACATATTTTGATTTATAAGTAAAACAGTAACTATAGCCCCTAGTTACATGGTTTCAAGTAAAAACTTTCTTTCTTAAATATAATGGAGTAGAATTAATTACAAATTTGCACAAAATGGAGAAGTACCAGTCCCTTAAAACTGTACTTAAACCTGCATTAGTCAATATTTTTGATATTAACAGACTCAAATGCAATATGAAAGTATTGCATTTGCAAACCCACAGTATTATGACTGTTGTTTTGTGTTTTAACCTTATTATTGAGATTGTTTTTTAGTTTCTTTTATGTCTTATTTCTCTGTAAAGTGTCTTTGAGTGTCTAGAAAAGCGCTCTGCAAATAAAATGTTATTATTATTGTACAGTTCATGCTTCAGCCTTCAGAATGTAAATGACTAGTGAACTCACTACAGCTGTGGCAGAACTCACTGCTTTAGCCTTTGAGCTGTTGTGATTGGCTGACCTATGACTGACAGCTTGCTGGTTTGTAGCAAACGCACAAGTACGTTTGACATTTGCTGTTTGAAAAAGTGGATACAAGCAAATCACTCATTCTGTTGGCAAATAATAATTAAAAATCATTTTCATTTTCTTTATTTTGTCTTACTAGAGAGTAGATGTTATGATCACATTAACCTTGGGCATAAAACTCTACAGCAGCCACAGAATTTGAACCATAAACTTCTGATATGAGTGTGAAATCGTCCACTGGATGCATCGTGTAATATAACATAATGATGTTACTCCTATAATGAGCCTGTTGTAGAACACAACACGGAGTTACGTAGCTTTCAGGTGCTGCAGCCAGAAGACCTGCAGATGTTATGTCCAAGAACTTAGCTCAAGTTGCTCTCTTAATTAATTACAGCAGCAGTTAGAGTAATATTTTAGTTACTTTAGCTGATGCTTTACTTTATTTGGGCTCCAGACTTGTAGTCTCTGCTGCAGACCACAGCCAGTCCACTACAAGAATCTCAGATTTGGTTTCATTTAACTGTAGAAATGTATGAGACATTATAAACCTTCATGAAGCAGATTTAGTGTAACTGTGGTAAGACTTCAGATGTTCCTCATTTATTCCTTATTGAAAGCTCTTCAACTTTGAATCTGTCAGTCGTTTTGGCTTCATGTATGTATGTAATGTACCAACAGTGTTTTTCTGGTTTGGACTTTGAAGGAAGCCCAGAGTTGCACCATCCCGTTATCACTTCATTTAGAGATTGAATGGACCCAATACGGATCCTTGGTGAATCCTCAGGCTCGGATTGTGGCCGTCAGAGAAGAGATCCAAACCAACACCAGCAGTTTGGTAAGAATTACTTTTTACTGTGCCTGAAGGAACAAAACACAGAGGAAGAGGAAATATAGAAAAAGAAAGGTCTGACTGAAGGGTTCTTTTTTGTGTTTTTTTTTAACAGGACCTGCTGTCAGGAGGCAGCAACGTTCTGTCCATCAGAAGCTCTGTGGCCTTTACGCCTGTTTCTGCTGCAGCACTTCCTGGCTTCAGAGCCGCACCAACCATTGATGCCAAACTGCCTTTTGATTTCTTCTTCCCGTTCGTGTGATCTAAGAACAGCTCATATGAGTTGATGTTCTCATGTAACATCAACATCCAGAAACACGTCCGGCTGAAGAACACACTCACTGTGCTGCACAAAGCTGATTTGATGTTTCACGTTCAGTTATTATTTATAACCCACATACATGTTACAAACTACCAGCTATTTTCAAAACGTAATACTGGAGCTGTAAAAATTACTATTGTTTTTCCTACCTTCCAGACAGCCATCAGTTCCAGTGCGCTATAAAAATCAACTTGTAGAGACTTGAAACAGCCTTCAGATAAGAAATTCATGTCTTTTAAAGGACCATACCACCCATTTTGCATATTTGAGCCTAATATATTCAATTTTCATACATGTAACGTTACTAACAATCATTTCCCAAAGCATACTACTGGAACGGTGAATTAAAAATGTTTTTCCTACCTTCCAGACCTCCATTGGTTTCAGTTCATTCTCTTATTAAAATCAACTTGTTGATATTTGAAACGTTCTTGGGATAGGTAATCCATCATCACCAACAAGACGTGTATTCAGGTTTTTTTAGAAGTTATGTAATTTTAGTGTTTAAGTGCAATAAAGTGAATGTATGCCTCCACCGGGGAATATAGTCCCAAAAGAAGACCTGCGTTTATGGAAAAATTTAAAGGACCGTGACTTCATAAGGCTGTGTAACTATTAGCAGGAGAAACATGGATTTTTAAGGTGGGTGTATCACTTGAATATTTGATTTTGAAAGATTAAGAGATTTTGCAAAATATCAGGAAAGCTGAAATACGGTTTTATCCTTTGGGAAATGATTGTCAGTAACGTAACATGTATGAAAACTGAATATATTAGGCTCAAACATGCAAAATGGATGGTATGGTCCTT
This sequence comes from Lucifuga dentata, assembly GCA_014773175.1. Taxonomy (NCBI): domain Eukaryota; kingdom Metazoa; phylum Chordata; class Actinopteri; order Ophidiiformes; family Bythitidae; genus Lucifuga; species Lucifuga dentata. The sequence goes on from VXCM01008310.1 coordinate 61,071, forward strand.
TAAATTTTTTGTCAACGTATTTAACTGGCCTAATATGGAGCTGCACAGACTAAAATGTGCATTTCCACCAGGGAATATAGTGCCAGGAAACAGCTTTTTACCGAGAAATGAAAAACAACTGTGCCTTCTATATTCTGACGTACGTATTAGCGGGTGAAACTCTGAAGTTTAACATTTTAGAAAGATATGTCAAAATAACAGGAAAACTAAAACTACTACAGTTTTATGTTTTGGAAAATGGTTTATCAGTAACATAATGTGTATGTGGGTAGTGTTTATACTGGTGACGTGCAAAATCAGGTATGGTCCTTTAAGGTTTACTGCAGTATGTAAGCCAGGTGTTCACATACTGCCTGTATACAGGTTACACACTGGATTATGTTATCAGTCTGTGTTATATTTATAGGTATGTATGTGTGTGGTGTGTATAGGATTTTCCTGCAAGAAAAGAAGATGTATAAAATATTTTTGATAAATGAGATAAATCCATTAATGCTGATTGTTTCACAATACACAAAAGATTAAATGAGCGAGGTCTTAATTTCATTTATGTACAAACCATTATTCATAAATGTTTAAAATATTTACATATAAATGAAGTCCCTTCACATTGCCTTAGTACTAACAAAGCTTATTGAGGACCTGATCCTAAAACGTCGTCTGAAGTTGATGCTACACACACAACATACAATCAGAAAAGATTCTGTTCTTACTTTGCTTTTTTCAGACGTGGTAAAGCATAAAGGTTATGGAAATTACTTGGAAACAAGTCGGAGGAATCCTGATATTGTGTTAAATTGTTTTTTATCGTGTAATTATCGTTGCAAAATACCCAAAACTTAATAGTAGGATTACAATTTGATGCCGTGTTGCTGCAGGAGGGCGTGAAGTTTCTGGTTCTCTTGTTCCTGAGAGAGAGAGAGAGAGAGAGAGACTTGTTCATATTGGTGTTGACATGACATTTATTTTAAAGGACTATACCACCCATTTTGCATGTTTGAGCCTAATATATTTAATTTTCATATTGTTTTGTTACTGACAATCATTTCCCAAAGGATAAAACCGTATTTCAGCTTTCCTGATATTTTGCAAAATCTCTTAATCTTTCAAAATCAAATATTCAAGTGATACACCCACCTTAAAAATCCATGTTTCTCCTGCTAATAGTTACACAGCCTTATGAAGTCACGGTCCTTTAAATTTTTCCATAAACGCAGGTCTTCTTTTGGGACTATATTCCCCGGTGGAGGCATACATTCACTCCACGCTTTTTATTGAGCTTAAACACTAAAATTACATAACTTCTAAAAAAACCTGAATACACGTCTTGTTGGTGATGATGGATTACCTATCCCAAGAACGTTTACAGTATCAACAAGTTGATTTTAATAGCAGAATGAACTGAAACCAATGGAGGTCTGGAAGGTAGGAAAAACATTTTTAATTCACCGTTCCAGTAGTATGCTTTGGGAAATGATTGTCAATAACATTATGTGTATGAAAATTGAATATATTAGGCTCAGACATGCAAAATGGGCGGTATGGTCCTTTACACACTCACACTGAGTTAGATGTGTACCAGATCTCTGTGAGGTAATATTAGAAATTCAACAAGTTGTTTTTTTTTGTTTTTTTTTTTTTNTTTTTTTTTTTTTTTGTGTAGGAGAGAAAAGATCAAATCAAAGATCTAAACAGTGTGAGCAGAACACTCGTTAGATTAACAACATGAACCAGTGAATTACCTGTGGATCAGATAGAATCTCTGCACGCATAGCTCAAATAAAGAGCAAAGAAGTGAAGACTGTATGAATGTGGGTGAATGTGGTGATGATGTGTAATGTGGTGAGGAAGATGTGATGATGATGCACCATCTTGTCGCTGCGCTCCTGTAACTCAGTGACTCTCAGCACCAAGTGGTCGTAGCTCTCCTTCAGCTTGTGGAGCCTCTGGTCTGCACGAGTCTTCACTGACACCAGGATTCCTGGGACACATCAAACAGGAAGATATTGTAGCATTACTGGAACAACTGCAGTTTGATAAATCTATGATTATGTTTTTCTGGTATGGAATAACTAGTTTTTACAGACAGCTTCGTCATGGAATCCTTCTGAAGATCCGCAGACACCTAACTGCTCCCCTTCACAGACACGATACACATTCCAACCCCATCCTTCCTTTGATTCACACAACCAGGAACTCAAGATCCCCTACCGTGATCTTGTCTCATTCAGTCGTAAAGCCTGCAGAACAGATACTGTAAGACCATGAAACAAAACTTTAAATTCCTCTAACTTCCTGGACGCCATGGTAACCAGACGTTATCACCTCAGAGAGACTTGNCTTTAAATTCCTCTAACTTCCTGGACGCCATGGTAACCAGACGTTATCACCTCAGAGAGACTTGGTAACACTTTTTAAAGCTCCTCTGCAATAAAAGAAAAGAACATACAGCCACTATTATCTGCATTTGAGTATATCACAAGCTCCCTTCCTCAAATGGTCACCTCAATGGCTCCAGATTGTCTACAAGCCAAGGACTTCACAGAGTTAAAGAACTGATCTCACTACACCAAATAAGACTCTTAATTCAGAATCTATTCAGGAAACAAGAAGATGTCTGAATTTATTTAGAGTCATGAAATAAATGAGTTGCCATCTCTCTCTCTCTCTCTCTCTCTCTCTCTCTAGTACCTTAAAACTATGTTCAGATATTGAAATTCATTTTCAATACTACATGCTTTTGTTGTACTTGTATTTGTGTTTATTTAGTTAAAGGATTTAGTTTTATGTGTTACATTTCTCCAACATACTTCTTAAATCACAGAACATCACATTGTTATTTTATGATCCTTTAAGTTCACACAAAATCTATTTTGACAATCTACAACAATCTAAGCTTTTGTTTTATCTTTGTAATGTTTAGAATACTTGCATTGATGCAGAAATAGATTTAGTTAATCAAAGATCATCAAATTTCATAATAGTGTTTTAGATGTTTAGATTTTGTGATAAATTCCTATTAGACAACAAAAGAGATGATTTATTTGTGTAACATGGTTTTACTCATGTCAGCATGTCATACTGTGAGTTTACTATGTGAAAATTCTATGTATCATGCTTTGACAATGGGAAATGAGTGGACTTAGTATAAGTTATGTTTCTGTAATATCACAGATTAAGCTGCTTCGAGCTGTTTGCCTGCCTTCATGACATCATCAGGAAGAGCTCCTATAAGAACAAAGCATGGGCGTGTTTCTACAACGCGCCAAGGGCTTTTCTGTTTAAAACTCCACTCCACCATTGTCTGCTCTTTTTGCTCTTACTCTCTTTTACTTACTCTCTTTGTTCTCTCTCTTTTGCTGCTCTCTCTTTCGCTCCAGGATCCGGCCTCTCTTGGCCTTCCTATCTCCAGGCCGCGTGGAGGCTTCTCTTCTCTTCTCTTCTCTTCTCTTCTCTTCTCTTCTCCTTTCTTCACCATGCTGCTAAAACTCCGGCTAGCGGTTCTTTATTTTAAAGTAATCTCAAGTAATTTTATTAGCTGTTCTAAGAAGTTTTTGCCTGAATCAGCGATAGATGTTATCACGACCTCCACGTGATTTCATTCAAGCTATTCAGTTCTAGCTACAGTTAATTCTCCAAGTTAGCTGCTCTGTCACGTGTCTCAGCTCCACTGACCACGTTGGGATTCAACTCCAGCATTGCAACTCGGTTCGACCTAAAGTCCAGCTCCCAGCTCCAGCTGTTCGTCGAGAACTGCGCTGATCTGGTTCCAAAGGAAGACATCGTTTGTCCGGACCCGTGGCCTGTCACCGTGGATCTGACACCCGAATCCTGAGGACTGCCTGCGCGCACCACGTGGTGACTTCAGCCAAGACGTGACCCATGCTGGATGCATCCAAAGACTGGCGATCCGACCTTTCCACACCATTGGAGTGATCAGGCCCAACGTAAGATCTTGTCTTTGCTGATGTTAAAGTCTTCTTCTTTTCCTTTTGGCTTTCCCTTCAGGGGTCACCACAGCGAATCATCTGCCTCCATCTAACCCTATCCTCTGCCTCCTCTTCTCTCACACCAACTAACTTCATGTCCTCTTTCACTACATCCATAAATCTCCTCTTTGGTCTTCCTCTAGGCCTCCTGCCTGGCAGTTCCAACCTCAGCATCCTTCTACCGATATGTTCACTATCCCTCCTCTGTACATGTCCAAACCATCTCAGTCTGGCCTCTCTGACTTTATCTCCACTTTGCTGATGTTAAAGTAATGCAGCCTAACTACGTTATTTTCCCATTTCCATCTCTTTCTTGCTAACCTCTCCATAAAGTAAAGCTAGACTCAGTTAATGTTAGGTTAGGATTTTATTTTGAAACTCCACCAGTTTTCCGTTGTCAAGCCTGGTTTTCATTTCTCACATAATACCTACCTCATTTGTATATTTTTATAGTTCTCATCTGTAAATAAATGTTAATCTGTGCAATAGTACTTTGTTTGCCTGTTTCAGTTCGGAGAAGAAATCACTGGACGAGTCAAGAATCATTACTTTTCAGGTTTGAGCCCAAATATTAAGTTAAGCTCTGAGACTGAATGTTAATTAAATAATCAAAATATTAAGTTTGAACGACTTAATTTTCCACATAACGAGGATGGTGTCCAACTTAAGTAAGATTAATATTTCGTTATTGAAATTATGATCTTAACATTGCAACTTTGCATACCCTTGCTTTGCCTTAATTAATTAGCTGTAGCATACTACTGAGATACGCTACAATATGTTGGCTTTTACTTTTTCATTTTGAGAAGTAAAAGCTTTTTAAAAATGCTTTGCAGCCAAGTGAGTTCAGCCACTACAGGATAAAACACAGGACACAGATGTCCAGCCTCAGACCAGTCCAGTCACTGTGTGTGTGTGTGTATGTGCGTGTCCAATACAACAACACCACAAACTACAGCTTCAAAACCCTGAGTGGCATTCTGAACGTCACACACGCGTTACTCTGCATACCTCCACCAAGGCTGAGTAAGACGAGACAAAGCTTGTCATGTTCTCCAGGTCTGCAGCCTCCTGCCTTTGTCAAGGGCGATGGCAGGAAACAACACGGGTTACTGATGGTCAGGCAAAAGCCGAGGAAATGTACACAAACACGGGAACTCCACACAGAAAACCAGAGAACCTGAGACCTTCTGCTGCTAAGGACTGTGCCACTTTTTTTATTAGAGTCATTTCTTCTCTTTAGAATAAATAAATATTACATTATTAAGAACAGCTCTTAATTACTTTAGTTGTCAAAAGAAATTGTCATTTTTAAAAGTTATCCAGATCTGGACCAAACTGCATATTTATCCCATGTCACTCTATCATGACACTATCATGTCAGTGACAGTCTATCATGACACTGCACTATCGTGACACTATCATGTCAATCAATCATGATACTATCAAGGTGATAAATATGCTTAATTTTCTAAATTGAGATTGGTTTATATTACCTTCAAAACAATTTTAAAAACTCAGTGTTTCATAATGTTAAGAAATCATTCTGAGAATCTCTAGCTCTGACTTTGGATCAGCATCAAAAAAAGATTTTTCCTTAAACCCTCCCACCCTTCACTAAGTTTAGCCAAACTCACTTCAGACTTTCTGAGTATTCCTGCTGTCAAACAGACCAACAGACATCTTCACACAACTTACCGTTAATAATTCTTGCCACCCTCCAGAGACGGAGCAGAATGAGGAGGCCCATTCCGTCAAAGGCATCCTCCCTGAAGGCGAAGACGATGTCCAGCACGAAGGAGACCACCACCACCAAACCGTCAAACACCTCAAACTTATGCTGGAAGAACTCCAGCCGGTACGCGTACAGCTTCCCAATCAGCTCCACCATGAAGAACGTCAGCAGCGCCAGGCTCAGGTAGTGAAACACCTGGACAGCATTTCAGGGGAATCTCAGAGCTTATTCTGGTCAACATGAGGTGCTTATTAAAGGGCCATACCAGTGGTGATTTTGCATGTTTGAGCCCAATATACACAAACCGCATAGCGCAAGTTTTTCCACCTTTCATTCTGTCATTGCTTTCAGTTCATGTCAATACCTATAAAATCAACACGTAGAGAGTTTAAACATGCTGAGATAAATAATCCATCACAGCAAACAAAACCTGTATTACGTTTTTTTGTTGAAGTTACTTTATTTAACCGGTCCATCACGGAGCTGCATGTAATAAAATGCATGTCTCCACCTGGCAACATGATCCCAGGAGAAGACGGCTTTTACCAAGAAATTAAAATAACAGTGCCTTCTACGATCATGCGTAAGTGTTAATAGGAAAATGTATTTTAAAGTGTGTATCACCTGAACATTTGATTTTGAAAGATGAGGAGATTTGGCAAAATAACAACAAATCTAAAATATGGTTCATGTTTTGGAAAAATGGTTTGCAGAACGTAACATGCATGCAGGTAGCCTTTACTGGACTTAAACGTGCTAAATCATCTGTAACAGGAAATGATAGAGAAACTGTTGTCTCACCTCAGGAGCAACATGACCATGTTCCAACTTAATGATTGACAGATCTATCAGCAGCTCCGCCAGGACAAAGAAGGCGTCCAGGACGACCAAACACACCACCAGCACCTGAAAGCAGAGAGTCAGTGGAAAGCAGCTCTCTGTGGAATCTATCCATGACCTAAATAATGTCTCAAAGCCCAAATTATTCCCAAACCTTATATGTTCATCTGCCAGGAAGCAAAGAACACCACATCAGAGGAGTGGCATCTTCTCCACCTCATCTGTTCTTTTTTTGAAGTGTTACCAAACTTAAAGGACCATACCACCCATTTTGCATGTTTGAGCCTAACATATTCAATTTTCCTACATGTAACGTTACTGACAATCATTTCCCAAAGCATACTACTGGAACGGTG
>VXCM01008311.1:0-13919 GCA_014773175.1 Lucifuga dentata
GCCTGTAAGCAAACTGGAGAGGGTCCAAGGTGTCAGGAAGAGAGGAGCAGATGTGGGTTTTGACTAGTTGCTCGAAGCACTTCATAATGACTGATGTCAGTGTGACAGGGCGGTAGTCATTTTAACAGGAGACCACCGGTTTCTTGGGGACAGGAATGATGGTGGATGCCTTAAAGGGAGTGGTAACCACAGACTGACTGAGGGAGAGGTTAAAGATTTTAGTGAACACCTCGGCCAGTTGGTCAGCACACGCCCTGAGAACCCAGCCTGGGATACTGTCTGGCCCCGGGGCTTTGCGGGGGTTGACCTTTTTAAAAGTTCGCCTCACAATGGCCATTTCCAGGGTCAGTGTGTCGGCCCCCTCACCCACATCTCAAGTCACCACCTCAGTATCGTACATGATCTGTATCCTAAAATCTGCACAGGACTTGCGTAAATACATTTTTTGTTGTACAAATCATAAACATCCGTTCTTGGATTTTTGTTCACTTTTTTTCACAACCAGAAAAAGTGAATGAAGTGTGATTCACACGTCTCACGCACAAGTTAGTGGAGCTGTTTTATCTCTGGCATCATATATTCTTCAGTTTATCTTGGTTTAATTGTCATTTTTCATTGGTAGTGATACTAATATTAGATATGAGAACTTATTCCTTTTTACTTTAGCTTCCATACATTGAAGATCCTTATTCCAATTATCGTATATTTTTGTGACGAATCGTTTTTATTTTGCACCTCTAATAACATTTTGTAAATTGTTCCTATTAGTTATTTCTTATTTTCTGATTTTAATAATATTTCTTCAGTGGCCGTTTGGTTACAATTTTCCAATTTCAAATATCTAAAAAAATTCTTAGTTCATCAATGCATGATTATTTTTAAGCTCTGTAAATGACTGAATCTTATTAGGTGTTATTATATCTGAGGTTTTGTTAATTCCCTTAATAATCCAGCAACTAATTTCTGCATTTGAATTCTCATTGAGGGATTTTTCCATATTTTTTAGGAATATTAATTTGTAATTGTAAAGGTTTTGTGTTTTTGACCATAAAGTGCCATTTATGCCCAAATTTGATAAGTTCATGCTGTTCCTTGTAATAAAAAGGGCCATAAAGTATATATTATATTATAATGCCTTTATGTTTTTTTGACTTCTCCAGTGCTTTCAACACCTTACAGCCATCGCTGCTCAGAGGAAGCTGCAGGGAGTGGGAGTGGACTGCCACCTGACTGCATGGACCATCCACTACCTCACCAACAGACCACAGTATGTGAGGCTTCACAACTGTGTGTCTGATGTGGTGGTCTGCAGCATGGGGGCCCCACAGGGTACGGTGCTCTCCCCCTTTCTGTTCACCCTGTTCACATCAGACTTCACACACAACACAGACCACTGCCACATACAGAAGTTCTCTGACGATACAGCCATCATCGGACGTGTATCTGATGGGAACGAACTGGAATACAGGGAGGTCATCAAGGACTTTGTCGACTGGTGTGGGATCAACCACCTTCACATCAACACCAGCAAGACAAAGGAGATGGTGATAGACTTCAGGAAGAAGTCACCCCCGATCACACCGGTGAACATCCAGGGACTGGACATGGAGACTGTGGAGTCTTACAAATACCTGGGTGTTCACCTTAACAATAAACTGGACTGGTCCGTCAACACAGATGTCCTGTACAAGAAGGGCCAGAGTCGACTCCATCTGAGACTGAGGTCGTTTGGAGGTGCAGGACTCTGTTAAAGAATTTCTGTGATACAATGGTGGCATCCGCCATTTTCTGCTGGGGAGGTGGATGCACTGACAGGAACAGAGTTAACATACTGGTGAGGAGAGCCAGCTCTGTGCTGGGATGCTGTCTGGACTCTGTAGAGGAGGTGAGTGAGAGGAGGATGTTAGCCAAGCTGACATCCATCATGGACAATACCTCTCACCCTCTGTATGAGACGGTGAGGGACCTGAGCATCTCCTTCAGTAGCAGACTGATACACCCCCGCTGTAAGAAGGAGTGTTACCGCAGGTCCTTCATCCCTACAGCAGTCAGACTCTTCAATGATACAACAACATGGTGTAACCCTGCTGTCTGCTGTTGTTGAATACCATAAGTCATGTACAATAAGTTGCATTTATATTTATTGGAACTGTGCAAACATCCATTTATATTAGGCGCAATTATTAATAACCAGGTGTAATTTCTCCTGCTGTGCAATCCATGTTGTATGTAGTGTTTCAATTTCACTTCAATTTCACTTGTGTATATAACATGTTTAAGTTGTTTCATTAATGCATATATTGTTTTATATTTTCTTGCATTTAACTGAAGCACAGTGTATTTATATTTTCTGAGTGTCCTTTTTATATTTTTTCACTTGTTTCCCTGCACTCTGAATCCAAAGCTGCTGTAACAAGGGAATTCCCCAGTGTGGGATTAATAAAGTTTATCTTATCTTATCTTATCTTATCTTATGATATCCAAATAGCAGCTTTTCATAAAACCTTTACGACATGTCGTAAAGGTTTTATGAAAAGCTATAACCACACACTACTTACAGATAAACCCATGTTTTTTTATAGAAATATATTTTAATTCCAAATGTTATAGCAGTTGTAAGTAGTTGTGATATTTGACCTTGTTAAGTAACAGGGGCGGGGATGGGGGCGGGCTTACAGGGCTTAAGCCCTGGATGTTTTCCATAAAGCCCTGAATCTTTTTTTAATGGTGTGTTTTGAATTTTCTGTAGCATTTTTGCAAATTACCCAAATTCAAAGCCAAGGTGGAACCACAGTGTTGTGAACGGATCGGTCGGACCGAATTGGTGGACGGAACGGACATATAGCTCCGTGTTTAGATTGTTATAAAGGTTTTCGTTTAAAATGTTTTTTACCTTCATATACAATAATATTGCAATAATATTACTTGTTAAAAGATGTAACATGATTTGTTTCTCAAACAGACGTATCAAAATTTATCTTTAGCTTTGGTAGATATAAAACAGCTTTAGCTACCAAAGCTAATAGCTTTGGTAGCTAAAGCTGCCTCATGCCTGGATTTTCCAGTGGAGATCTAGGCTGAGACCTGGATCTCCACTGACCTAGATCCACCCTGTAAGGTAATATAATCATGTTGCAGCTACTTATAATATCTTAGGACTGTAATAAGATGTTGTAATGCATAATGAAGAACAAACTTTAAAACGAAAAAGACTATTTTAGCAACCTTATTTTAGCAGCCCTGTCTCATCACAGAGAGGCATTTGATGCATTATTATTATTATTATTTTTAAAGAATGCTTAAGGAGCTATGATGATACTGCTGTAAACCATGAGTTTCAGCATTAGAGGGCGCTGCTTGGTGGCTCAGCGTCATCAGCCTAGGAAAGATTAAAAGAGTTTTTTTTTTTTTTAATGATTCAAACGTCTGTGATTGAACAGAATTCAGTGTGACACCAAAACAAGTCATGAAATACAGTGACACAGTTTTAGTTTTGTTCTTTTTTTTTCTTAATGGAGCAATACAACATGTAAGCTGAAGAATAATGGATGAGTTATTATGAAAGAGTTCCTGAATCATCCATCCATCCAACTGATATATATGGTCACAACCTTTTTGTTGTCATTTGGCAAAAAGAGGAAATGTAAAGAAAGCAATGGACAGATGACAAATCCAAAGTAGCTTATTTGTGGCCTTAATATTATAAATAGCAATAATAATAAGTACTCAGAATATACAGTAAGCAAATAAAATATGCAGAGAAAAAAAATTGTAAGACCTCGATTATCCAGCTGATTGGGAAGATGAAGATTAGAAAATTGTCTGAATCTGGGAATTTGCTAGAAAATAAGACATGATCTGGAGGTTTTTCCGGAAATTTTTCCTCTCTGAATTGTATAATTTAAATAAGAAGTACATATTTTACAAACGTTACAAGCAGTAAGGCGTTTCTGAAATAAAGGAGACATTTATTATTGAAGACAAGGACAACGTATGCCTGTAAAAACAAAACAAAAAAACAAAATAAAAAAAAAAAACAGAAAATTGTTGTAATAAATAGCAAAAATGACGAAATCTTTCCAGAATGTGGCAGAACATTGTAAATATAGAAGAGACGGCTCCATTGGCTCCGCCCCTGAGTGGTCACGTGTCTATCCCTGTTTATATAAGACGCTGGGCCGTTTGTCCGGCAGAAAGCACTGTTGAATTTTCATCGGACGTTGGAGGGTTATATTTACCCAAAACTTCTTTTCAAATGGGCCCCGTCGCCTAGCGTTTACTCCCCCAGCCTCGCCGACTGAGTTGTATTGAGTGCTACTGAACATCAAGCACGTCTGGCTCAATAAAAGGTAAGAATTTACCGGATGTAGAGGAGAAAACGGCTTTAACGGACCGGGTCTTCGGGGGTCTGGCGCTAGCTTAGCTTAGCTTAGTTTGGCTAACCGGAGCTGCTGCGGATCCTTTGTGTTCATCAAGTAACGATGGAAATAAACGCATCGACTGTGGGCTTAATCATTATCGATATATTTTGTTATTTTTAATTCAAAAAGTACGACACGGTGGTTTTATTGTCTCCAGGCGTCCAGATTTTTTTTTCTTTGTTTGGGGTTTTGACAAAATGTCCTGGGTGGGTCCAGCCTCAGAAATCAGCTCATGTTAATCAGAGACAGTCTCCAACACATTTATTTAATACTTTAATTTAAAACGTTTTTTTTTTTTTTTTTTTTTAATTCGCCTGGTTGTCATGAAACAGAACAGTGAGGTATTGTGATTTTGTCGCAGTGTCTTTAACGTAAACAAGCCACCTGCCAAACACGGGATGACGTCATCATTGATTTATTATCGAGAAGATGTCACGTAGAGGCTATTAAATAATAAATCTTTGTCAAAAAACTGAGATGAGACACGTAAGTATCCTTATATTCTGCCTTCTTTGTTTTGTCTTCATTTTTTAAAGCGTCAGGGATGCTTTTCCAGGCATTCACATTGTACATATTCATGGTTATGTTTATAATGTAATGTTGTGCAAAATGATGGTACTGACATAACTTTACAATGTTGATGATTTTTAGTCATTCAGTCAAAACTAGAGCAGCAACTGATATGAATTTTTTTTTTTTTTATTAATTAATTTGTGATTAATCATTTGGTCTACAAGATGCAAAAAAGGTTTAATGCTGAAACAATGAAACCCTTTCATCAATTGAAGTTAAACAATTAAAAATATATATATATAAAAAAAATCATCTTATTTATCCAGTTGGTTCCAGCTTCTCACATTTATTACTTTTCTCTGTTTCATCTATTTAGATTAAATATTTTTGGGGTTTTGGATTGTTGTTCAGGCAAAAGAAATCATTTCAAAATGGCACTCTGGTTCGTAGAACATGTGACTTTTTGTATATTTTACAGACTGATTACTCAACACAATCAACACAATACAAACTGAAAATGAGACAGTCATTTGTTGATTTATGAAATCATTATTTGCTGCTTTTATCTCTGTGTGAGTCTGTAAATAACAGTGGCTTTGGTGAAACATACCTGTTTAATCTGCGTGTTTCCACAGGTTTCCATCAAGCATCAGCAAACATTAACGGCAGAATGGCAGCTATTCCAGCAGGCGGTTCTCTCGTGGCGACCACGGATTACTACCGAAGTGAGTCACCGTCACGCTTCATGTTATTCCCACTCAGCATCAGTCACGCTTTCTCCTTATGCTGCTGCTGGATTTACACATCAGTTCACTCTAAAATATGATGGAGTGAGTTCTTCAGAAAGGACCACACCGGCAAAAGTGTGTTTGAGCCCAATACATGTTACATTTCTGACAACCAGCTTCCAAAACATAAAACCATATTTAAGTTTTCAAATCCCCTAATGTTTCAAAATCAAATGTTCAGATGATACACACCTTAAAATTCAATGTTTCACCTTCTGATATTAATGCACGACTGTAGAAGACAGGGCCATTTTAATTTCTAAGTTACTTAGACAACAAAAAAACCCAAGACATGTTGTTTGCTGTGATGGATTACATATCTTAAACATGTTTCAAGTCTCTACAATTAGATTTTTATATCGTACTGGAATGAACTGAAAGCAACGGCAGCCTGGAAGCAGATAAAACAATCTGAAATTTACCGCTAAAGTGGCATATATTGGAAAATGGTTGTCAGTATGTAGTACTTTGTAATGTAGTACAGATTGTACATATTGGGCTCTAACATTGATTGACGTTATGGTCCTTTAACTGGCTGGTTCAAGCTGCTGTGCTGAGACGTGTTTTCTGCTGGTGGGTTTGAACGTTGAGCCGTGTGTAAGACTAAACATCACTGTTTTCCACAGCAGTAAGTGGGATAATGAAGTTTTCTTTACAGCAGCAGCAGAGCTTTGGAGCTCAGCAGGGCACCTGAATGATGAGGGGCGTGGTCTGATGGAGCTCATCTTCACGCCAGCTTCCGTTAAAATCTGCATGATGACACAACATAATGATCCTGTCACTTAAACCACGTGTCCTTGTGTGACATGCTGCAGTTGGACTTGTTTTTGGTAAAGACTGGCTCTGAGCTTGTTCAGACGCCTCCCTTCCTGTTCCTGTGTTTAGCCTCAGGCTGCTGCTCGCTGTCTGCGCTTTAGTGGCAGTTTGATGTGTCTTTTTATTACAGCCTCGTGATACAGGATTGCTTTAGGTCAGCGGCAATGTTTGAGAGTAAAAATGATGATGCCTATTGGGCTGAAACTAATCAAGTCCGAACCTGTTTTGATGAAGACGCCTCAGGTTTGCTTTTGCCCATTTCAGGAAATTTCATCAAAAAATGTGAATTTCACCTGAAGCCTCTTGTTGCTATGTAAGAAAATGAATTTGATTGGTTGATTGGATATCAGGCAGAACCATCGACTTCTCCCTTCAGGCCAAAGACTCAAACTGTAAAAGACGATCCACGATGACTGAACCTGGATCGATCTTCGCTTATTCCATTTCAGAGGGTTTCAGCGGTTAAAGCGGCTTCACCTCTAACGGCGTGTTTCCTGCTCTTTCTCAGGGCGCATCGGCTCGACCTCCAGCAGCAGCTCTTGCGGCAGTTCGGAGTACACCGGAGAAGTCATCCCACACCATCCAGGTCCGTGTCTTTGTCATGATGGAAAACACACGAGCACACATGCCAGCGTTCAGTGTTTGCCTTCATATTCTCTCTGTTTGCTCTCCTTTTTAATGTGAGTCATGTTGGCGGCTGCAGTTTGGTTTGGGAACAGCATGTCCTGCTCAGGAGTAGCAGCAGCCTATTTCTGAACCAAATCCAGATGTGTGTGTGTGTGTGTGAGTGAGAGAGAGAGACAGAGCAGATCTTTCTTTCTCCGTTCTTTTCGTTGTCATATCCTGTGTGGTTGCTACACAGGATTTCATAACGCTGTGACTCAAACCTCGTGTCAGACCTGAGCTCGTAATATTCCTAGAAGCATCAGGTTGTGTAACAGCAGGACTGCTGTTGGTCAGGAAGTGTGTCTGCATTCTTACCAGCCCAGAGACCAGAGTCCAAAGTCATTCAGCAGGGAAGTGGATTTTGATTTAGTATTTTCCTCCATTTCCTCAGGATTGAGGAGATTCTGTGAGAATGAGAGCGTTCAGCTCTCTGATTAGGATCAGCATAAAAATAAGCGTGTTGAAGTGTACCCTCAACACGCTTACCTTTCAGCATGTGTGTTGAGTCCGCAGACTCCACTCAGACCTGCAGCACCAGTAATCCTGGATCAGCAGCAGGTTTGATGTGGAAACCATCTGGACTGACGGCGAGCTGCTGCAGGTTTGATCCACTGGTTTTAACTTACTGGGTCAAGTTTTTAACAGTTGGCCTGCTAAATCTGGCACGGGACCCCACACATACACACTCACACTGTACTGTACTGTAGTAAAAGTAGGTAAAAGGTGAAAAATGGGTGCGTGCTCTGGCTGGCATGCGTGCTCAGAGATTAGTGCGCGAACCGTTCAGAGCTGCAACTTGTTGAATTTCATTTTATTTCCAGTGAGAAAGTTGATTTTTCACAGCAATAAAATCACAACTGTAACAGTAAAATGTACAGATGTAACAGTAGATTCCTGTGAGGCAGCACAGTAATGTGTGTGTGTTGTAATGTACTTTCATTGCTGAAAATGTGAATAATTTCAGGTGTTGAGTGATTTTATGCCATAAACTGCATGGAAAATTAGGTCATTAGGTCACGTTAGACTGTCAGACAGGAGGTTGGGGGGCAGGGTGTATGTGTGTATATGTATATATATGTGTGTGTGTGTGTGTGTGTATAGATAGATATATGTGTGTCTGACAGTCAGCAGCATAAAAATAACATTGACCCAGAAGTCTGCCAGTCAGCCGTCTGTACTGTAACAGCCTGTAAATGCAGCTGCTCACATGTTGAATTACATGTCTGAGTCTGACGGGGGGGGTNCTGTAACAGCCTGTAAATGCAGCTGCTCACATGTTGAATTACATGTCTGAGTCTGACGGGGGGGGTTTAACCACACATGTGTTACATTCAGACTTGTGTGCTCATTTGGCTAAATATGCTGTGTTGTAGGTATTTGACACAAATTCTCTGCATGTTTTGTGTCATTTTAATGCAAGTGATGACTGAGCAAAGAACAGCGCCACCTTCAGCGCAGAAAATCAAAGGCAGTGATCATCATCATCATCATCATCATCAGTGCTGTATTTCTGTATAATTTAAGTCTTGACTCTGTCTTCCTTTCAGGACTCCCCAAGCAGGACTCTGGCCACTGGTGGTCCAGTTTCTTCTTCGGGAAGCAGCCAGGGATGACGACCCTGACCGAGGAGGCACAGCAGAAGTACAAACACACACACACACACACACTCATCCGTACTGCCACTGCTGTATCAGTCTTATAGTTTAAAGGACAATTCTGGTGATTTTGCATATTTAACATGCTGAAGTTTAGCTAAACAGACGTTTTCAGTCAGAGATGTTCAGCACGTTTTCATCCACTCTGTACTCTGACTATTTGTCTGTATAATACCTTTAAATGATGCAATTAATCGGATTTTGTGGTTCATAGAATATACATAATAGTAATTGTATGAGAGAGAGTCTGCCAGATGACACAATGCATGTTCAGTAAAGTAAAAACTAAAGAAAAATTATCAAATTGAAATCATAATAATCGATGTAAAATAATCAAATCGAATTGTGGTGAAAATTAAAGACTTCCTGACTGCTGGGATAGGCTCCAGCTCCCCCGTGACCCTTAACAGGACAAACGGGTAAAGAAAATGGATGGATGGATGATACACCCATTCATTTCCTGAATAACTGTAGTTCTCAATTAGACTACAATTTACACCCCTACTGTTAAATATTAAATATTCATGTTTGCTTCCTGTACACTTCAGTAGCCAGCCAGTATGCAGTAGCTGCATACTGGCTGGCTTGTTCTCTCTGTTTAATAATAATATCTGCTTTGTATTCCATTAGTAGTGTGTAATTAACTTCCCATGGTCATGTTTCTAAATTTTTTTCAGTGAAGTTAAAAGAGTTTTCAATTCAGATGATAACCCAAGTGAAGTAATCAAATTGAGGTAGAAATGAAAGATTTCTGATGAATCGAATCGTTCCTGAAATAATCGTAATCGAATCGCCATGGAGACGATGATTTACCCACTAGTTTATACACTCTTCCTGTTCAGGAGTTACTCAGATGATGTTTATGCAGCAGCGTGTGACTCAGCGTTTGTGTCCGGCAGGGCGGGGGTCCCCGGGGTTAAGAATGGTCAGATCACCTGTGTTGCCAGGGAGATGGTGATGCAGCAGCAGGTGAGTGAGAGCAGTGACGCAGGAAGCCCCCCTCCTCCTGATCACGCCATCTCACTCCGACCCATTCCGCACCACGGGGGCACTTGAACCAACGACCAACGCTAGGTGACGGGAGGACGTCCCGTTTACAACCATTATTTTATTATTATTCATTGTAGTATAGGCTGCCTTACTTGTTTTTTGTTTTTGTAACCTTGTTTTTTTTATCGACAACAAAAAATTAATAATTAAAAAGGACCAAAAAAAAAAAAAACNTTTTTTTTTTTTTTTTTGAAACATTTGTACTGTCCTGTTTGTAATTCTGTGGTGAATAGACATGCTGGTGTGTAAAAACATCCACAAACTGAGCATTTCCACTCTGTCACCCTGTGATTGCAAATAAAATAAAATAGACTCTGCAGCCTGATTTTCTGTGTCTGTTTCACTTTTTACTCTTCATACACGCACACATTACATGAAAAACATATTTTACTTGTGAAATGTAGTGAAATTACTATTAAAACTTCACTGTACTTAGACCTGATACTTTGGTTTTTGATGCTGGCTGAGTTCTCGTCTTCATCACTTGTGGAATGCTGCTTTAACGTTTAAATCACTTGACTAGCCATAATTACATTTTAGATACAGTATGTACAAATGCATTTTGACTTGTCAGAATTACATATTTTAACTGGTCATAATGATAATTCAAGATGTCTGCAGTTGCAATTCAACTAGCCATAATTCCTTTTCAGACATCTAATGATGTCACAGACATTGTGGGGCTCTTTTATCATTTAGGGGCTGGATTTGAAATTCATGACTAGCAAAAGATTACAAATTTTATTTTATTTTTGTGGCGTGTCCATACAGTGCCTTCAGAAAGTTTTCAGACCCCTTCACTTTCTGCATATTTTGTGTTGTAGATTTAATTTTAAATGGATAAAATTGCTGTTTTTCTCCATTAATCTACACTCAAAAACCCATAATGACAAAGTGGAAACGTTAGGAATTTTTGCAAATTTATTAAAAATCAAAAACTGAAATCTTTCATTTCCATAAGTATTCAGACCTTAATTCAGGACTTTGTAGACCCCCTTTGGCAGCAGTTTACAGCTGACAGTCTTCTTGGTTCGTCTCTACAAGCTTTGACACCTGGATTTGGGCAGTTTATCCTGTTCTTCCTGCAGATCCTCTCAGGCTCTGTCAGATTGGATGGAAGCGTCTGAACTCCATCTTCAGGTCTCTCCTCAGATGTTCTGTGGGGTTTAAGTCTGGGCTTTGGCTGGACCACTCAAGGACAGTCAGAGACTTGTCCTGAAGCCGCTCCAGTGTTATCTTGGCTGGATGCTTCAGGTCATTGTCGTGCTGAAAGGTGAACAGTCGCCCCAGTCTGAGGTCGCTGACCTCTGGAGCATCTTTTCCTCAAGGACCTTTCTGAATTTGGCTGCATTCATCCCTCAGTTCTGGCCTTGGTCAGGTGATGTGACTAAGAACCCAGTGGTCACTCTAAGAGAGATTCAGAAGTCCTCTGCAAAAATGGAGAACCTGCCGGAAGGACGAACATCTCAGCAGTACTCCATCAATCAGGCCTTTATGGTAGAGTAGCTAGAAGGAAGCTACTGAGTAAAAGGCTTATGAACAACATTTAAATGACTGTGAGAACATAAGGAAAAAGATTCTCTGGTCTCATGAGACAAAAATTGAACTCTTTGGGCAGAACTCCAAAATCTATGTCTGGAGAACATCAAGCACTGCTCATCACCTGGCTAATACCATCCCTAAGGTGAAGCATGGTGGTGGCAGCATCATACTATGGGTGCTTCTCAGCAGCAGCGACAGGGAGACTAGTCAGAACTGAGGGAAGGATGAATGTAGCCAAATAACGTGGGACAAAGACAGAGTTGGGATACTTTCCTAGTCATAGTAAAAATTTGGTTTCCAAATTTTCAAGTTTTAAAACTCACAAATTTGCGAGTTTAAAACCTTTTTTTTTTTTTTTTTTTTTTTGTCTTATATATCCACCAGCAACTGTCAGCTGTTGGTGGATCAGCAGCATGGATTCCATGCTGCCTTCTGGGCTCTTATCTGCACCACAGTTGCTGCTTTGACCTACATATTCTGTATGTTCATGAAGTTGTTGACAAAACAGGCAGCAGCTGCAGAGAAACAGGGAGAGTCACAGGGACCTGCAGCTGAATTCAAAAAACACAAATAATAAAAAAAAACTGCTGCTGAATCTTCAACTGATATATATATATACATATATATGCAGAGTGGTGGGCCATCAGGGCCATCAAGGCCTTCTCTGCTGGCTTAGAGGTTGTCAGAATCAGAAAATTATATTTTTATCATTTAATGTATATTTTAATGCTATATGTATTTTACAAAGTTTGTTCCCATCAGTTTTGTTATTAACATCATTTCATTGTTATTCTCTCTCTCAGTTTTGCTGCTTCCAGTGCAGCTCATATAAATTAGAGCTTTTATCCAATCAGATTTTCCCCCTGTACTGTCTCCGGGTAAAAAAAATCTAGCCTGAGGCCTTCAGAATCTCCAGTGAATCCCCTCTGCTATTCAAGCAAATGGGACGATGTTGTTGATTGTCATATATTTTAACCAATCAGATTTTGAGTTTGCCGTATTTGGGCGTATTCGTTTACACGCCAGGGCCTTCTAGACAGCTTAGGCCTATGTCATCAGAGGATCAGTTTGTGGAGAGCATCCTGTCGAAATTCATCAGAAGAAGAAGAGAGCAGTTAGCTAACTGAAGTAAACCTAGCTAGCAAGTAACGTAGCATTAATGTTTAGTTAAACTTTCTTTGTGACGTTTAGATTTTTAGATGTAGTGCTTTAGATTTTTTGTTTAGATTTTTACTTAGTCCTGTTGTTTTTTTAACACACAATGGCTGAAGGAGAAGAAATGGATTTACTGGCAAAGCCTTTTTCCAGAAGGATCTTTAAAGAAAAGCTGGAAAGATGTACAGCATGTCGCTAAACTCTTTCTAAAGACAGAAAGGAGGATGGACTTTGTCTTCAGATGATGAAGACAAAGTTTGATGGATTTTTATGTGGCTGGAATCTGTGGAGAAGCCTGTTGAATCTGATTGTGTTATTTGTGTTTTACAGCATTTTTGCTTACTTGCTGGTCGTATGAGTAAATGTGATGGTTGTTGTGAGTTTGTTCTTGTTTCTTTGGTAATGACACTGATTTAGGCTATGCCATGTTTATATGTGATGCAGCATCCTGTCATAATGCGTAATAATGCTACATCCTATTCATGTCTCTGCAGTTAGTGTGTTGTAACTGTCATAGGTGTTGATCCTCGTGTTAAATCACTTTATTCCACTCGATAAAGGTTACTGTCACTGTGAATATGGGCTGGTTATGTCTAATAACAGCAGCATATAGTCCTAGTGTCATGCTGAGGTTATTAGAAGGTGGTTTAATTGGGGAGGATAGCTCTGAAGGCCTAGGTGTAAAATACATGGCCGCCTCTCTCTCTCTCTCTCTCTCTCTCTGTAGATACAGATACCGATAGATAGATAGATAGATAGATAGATAGATAGATAGATAGATAGATAGATAGATAGATAGATAGATAGATACTGTATATCCACATTATACAGGAAGGAGATAAGAGTTTCACACTGACCACTTTTCTTTCATGTCAGTGATTTCAGACATTTTGGTTTAACATATTTAGCATTTTGCAGCATTTGATAGAAATGATTTGGTTTTTTTGAGTTCTGTCTTTGTGATTGTGTTTGTGTTTTGCTAGATTTCCTATATATTTAGTATTTTATACTTATTACATTTCCAATTTGAAAATATTCATTATTACAAAATTCATTATGTCATTATCATTTTACTTTCACTTTTAAGGGCTGTTCATTTACATAACGCTGGTAGACGCTGGTCTTTGCAATAAGTAGTTATTTGATACTTGAGTGCATTTCACTTTATTTCATTCAAAATTCTGCTTTTTATTCAAGTAGAATTATGAATGTGGAACGTGTAACATTGCTTTATAATTAGGGTATTGCTGCTTTTATGACTGATTCTTACACAAGCGATGTAAAATGTGTGTGTGTGTTGGGGTGGGGGGTGG
>VXCM01008311.1:14011-31490 GCA_014773175.1 Lucifuga dentata
GTGGGGGTTTAATAATGACAATGCTGACACAAATGCCAACTCAAGCAAAACTCTGGCTTTTGCATTTTCTTCCATCACAGCCCTGATTCTGCAAACTGTCTGTATGGTTTTAAAGTCCTGACATGCAGGGAAAGTGTGCTGACTGTACCGCAGCATAAATCCTGACTGCAGGATTTTCCTCTGTGACTGTAAAACAGTTTGTGTAAGCAGCCCTCAGTGTGTCTGTGAGTCTCCATGAAACAGAGGAAAAGCAAACAAAGGGCTCAGAGCCCCNCCCGGCATGACGGAGCTGAAAGCCTGAAAGAGGATTTGTCCCGCGGCTTCGTTTGAAGAGTCATCCATCCATCCATGCGTCTATCCGTCCTCCAACGCTGCAGTTTTTCCATCTCAGCGGTTCTTTCTCCTCCCTCTCTTCTCTTTGCTCTTTGATATGGAAAATGATCCAGGTTTGTCTTTGGGATCTGTTTCCTTGGACCCTTGTTGCATCCAGTTGCAGCCACAAACTTTATTACACTGCTTAGTAATTTGGCAGTAATAATAATAACACTGTGAAGTAACATATCTTACCTCATCTTTGTGGCTCTGTATATTTGTATATATTGTATATACAGTAGATTTAGTATAGTATATAATTCTTTTTGTAACTTGAATTAGTATTTTGCATTTGCAGTACTTCACTTTACTGTTTTTATTGCACCTTATGTAACTTGTACTATTGAGCAACCTTGGCACAATAATTTCCCTCAAGGTAAATAATTATCTCATCTTATCTGATCTGATCTTAACTTAAAATTCTCCATCCCCTTCGTACGGTGGCCAAGAAGTGCAAAACACTTTACAAATCAGAAACACTTGGAGAAATTATGAAACACTTAAAAAAAAAAAAAAAAAAANTAAAAAAAAAAAAAAAAAAATCACGAAACACTTTAACAAATTTGAAAACGCTTTTACAATTTCGAAAACACTTTAACAGTCACGAAACACTTCTGAGAAAAATTGAAAAGGTAGGGACAAAGATTCCTGTTTGTGATTGGACAGCACTCGTGTTCGAAGTGATATTTTAATATCATGATGTGTTGCCAGCATGTCAAAAATAACACGAGTATATCCTTTGTTGAAATATCCTCTAATTATTTCTGTCTCTTCTCCCATGTTTTAAAACTTGGCTTAAAACTTACATGTAACACTTCAGAGGAGTTATCATGTTCTGCATAGTTCCTATAAAAAAAGTAACTGATGAGTGCTGTCCAATCATGAAAAAGAATCTTTGTCCCTACCTTTTCTGTTTTGTCAAAAGTGTTTCGTGATTTTTTTTAAAAAGTGTTTTGTAATTTGTTAATGTTTTCTGATTTATAAATGTGTTTTCTGATTTGTTAATTTGTTGTGACTCATAATCTGATGACACCATGTGACTAAGTCATTCGCCACCGCTCCATGACCCTGCTCTCACGCCTGTAAGAGGCTGATATCACTGTATCTGCAGCAAATTTGATCATATGTGGATTTACATCAGCACTCTGACAGTCACTGGTGTACAGAATATAGAGGAGGGGGACAAACAGCAGCCCTGTGGAGAGCCAGTAGACGAGTACTGCAGTTTGGAATCATGACCATTTACTTTTACACACTGTCCTATTTGTTAAAAAATCTGTAATCCAGCCGCTTAAGTTTAAATCAAGGTTAAAATCTGAATGTAGTTTTTCTGCTAACAGATGAGGCTGAATGGTGTTAAAAGCTGAGGAGAAGTTAAGAGATCCTGTTTCCTTAACTTCCTCCTTGTCTGTGAACCAATGAGGTGCTCTCGTTTCCTTCTACTTAACGCTGTGGTTGGCAGGATTGGGTGGTTTGGAGGTGGAGAGGCGAGGAGAGGATGAGGAGCCCAGGACGATACTGACCCATAATCCTTTGGTTCCCAAACTAAGTGGGAAAGCTGGAAGAGATGAAAACAAAGTTTCCTCATATCACTTAAAGGGGTGTTTAGAGCTGATTCACAAACTGTGTGAGCTCTGTGGGTTTTTCTGCACATTTGTTATCATTTACCGTGACTTGACTGTGTTTATTAGGTAAGCAACATGAAAACAAATCAAAAAGCTTTTTAAGCATCTAATGTTTTACATTTAGTTGTTCCAGCAGGACTTAAATGTTTAAGTGGGAATATGAGCAGAAGGAACCGTAGCACCGGATAAATAGGTCATTTAGTTCTGAACTTTGGGTCCAGAGGCAGAGCCTGAGAAATGTTTAAAGGACCATACCACTATTTTGGATGTTTGAGCCTAATATATTCAGTTTTCATACATATTATGTTACTGACAATCATTTCCCAAAGGATAAAACTGTATTTCAGCTTTCCTGATATTTTACAAAATCTTTTCATCTTTCAAAATCAGATATTCAAGTGATACACCCACCTTAACAATCCATGTTTCTCCTGCTAATAGTTACACAGCCTTATGAAGTCACGGTCCTTTAAATTTTTCCATAAACGCAGGTCTTCTTTTGGGACTATATTCCCCGGTGGAGGCATACATTCACTCCACGCTTTTTATTGAGCTTAAACACTAAAATTACATAACTTCTAAAAAAACCTGAATACACGTCTTGTTGGTGATGATGGATTACCTATCCCAAGAACGTTTACAGTATCAACAAGTTGATTTTAATAGCAGAATGAACTGAAACCAATGGAGGTCTGGAAGGTAGGAAAAACATTTTTAATTCACCGTTCCAGTAGTATGCTTTGGGAAATGATTGTCAGTAACATTAGATGTATGAAAATGCAATATATTAGGCTCAAACATGCAAAATGGGTGGTATGGTCCTTTAACACATGTCAACTTCCCAAACAGTATTGGTGATTTTGCAGGTTTGAGTCCAATAAATGACCCACACGCCTGTTACATGGCTCCCAGCCATTTTCCAAAACATGAAATCATTTTGTCTGCTAATGCGTGGAGGAGGTAAAAGCAGTTTTCTCCTGGGACTGTATTCTCTGGCGGCAACATACTTTTTTCTTTTGTGTAGTTTGGTGCTGGCTCAGTTAAATTAAATCACTTCAACAAAAAAATAAGATCCGCATTTGGTTCACTGTCAAGCCCTGTCTGTCTCAGCAAGTCTCAGCAGTCTGTTAAGTCTCTACAAGTTTATTTTTATAGTGTACTAGAATGAACTGAAACCAATGGCGGTCTGGAAGGTAAGAAAAACAATTCTAATATTTACTGCTTTACTGTATGTTTTGGAAAACGGTTGGAGTTTTAACGTTTATGCAGATTGTGTTAATTGGGCTCAAACGTGTAAAATCATCAGTATGCTCCTTTAAGTGTATGTGTGCGTGTGTGTGTGTGTGTCTGTACACTGACCTACTTACTGAGTGTAGACATTTGCTTTTGCTTCTATATGTGTTTCTAAAAATAGATTTACTTCATGACTCTTTAATCATCAGGCCCAGACATGAAAAGCTCCTAAATTTGGCAAATGAGGAGCACACTCTGAGCAAGAACTTCTATCAGCAAAACCTGGAGTTCTGTGTGTGAACTGTACCAGGAGGCGTTGCCACGGTGACCCAGAGGGTGATCTGTCTCTGTTTCTGTCTGGTAGAACAGTTGGTGTGATGAGTGAAACCTGGACTGATCCGCTCAGGACTCACACAGTCTGAGAGAGAGAGAAGCTTACTTATTTTTACAGCCTGAATAAATCAATTTACAATCACATAATGTGTGTCTGCTGCTCAGAGCTTCACCTGATTTATGCTGATTTCCATCTAATCAAGATGATTAACATAACGTTTAAAAAAAAAATAAATTTATTGCCTTAATCACCATCTAATTAAAGTTTTAACGTGTAAATGTACTGACATTCTCCAGTGTTTCACACCAGTCATATGTTTTGACTCGTATGCTTTGACATGTACATTTTGAGTCATACATTTTGAGTCATAAGTTTTGAGTTGTACATTTTGAGTCGAACATTTTGAGTTGTACGTTTTGAGTTGTACGTTTTGAATCGTACATTTTTGACTCATGTTTTGAGTCGTATGTTTTGAGCCGTATGTTTTGAGTCATACATTTTGAGTTGTATGTTTTGAGTCGTACATTTTGAGTCATATGTTTTGAGTCGTACATTTTGAGTCGTACATTTTGAGTTGTATGTTTTTGAGGCGTACATTTTTGAGTCATATCTTTTGAGTTGTACATTATCAGTTGTATGCTTTGAGTCGTACGTTTTGAGTCGTACATATTGAGTCATACGTTTTGAGTCGTACATTATGAGTTGTACATTTTGAGTCACATTTTGAGTCATACATTTTGAGTCGTACGTTTTGAGCTGTACATTTTTGAGGCGTACGTTTTTGAGTCGTACATTATGAATCGTACATTTTGAGTCGTACGTTTTGACTCGTATGCTTTGAGTCATACGTTTTGAGTTGTACATTTTGAGTCATATGATTTGAGTCGTACATTTTGAGTCGAACATTTTGAGTCATATGTTTTGAGTTGTACGTTTTGAGTCGTACGATTTTGACTCATGTTTTGAATTGTACATTTTGAGTTGTATGTTTTTGAGGCATACATTTTTGAGTCGTACGTTTTGAGTTGTACATTATCAGTTGTATGCTTTCAGTCGTACGTTTTGAGTCATACGTATTGAGTCATACGTTATGAGTTGTACATTTTGAGTCATACATTTTGAGTTGTATGTTTTGAGTCGTACGTTTTGATAATATGTATTGAGCCCTACATTTTGAGTCGTACGTTTTGAGTCATATTTTGAGTCGTACATTTTGAGTTGTACGTTTTTGAGGCGTACGTTTTTGAGTCGTACGTTTTTGAGTTGTAGGTTTTTGAGTCATAAGTTACGAATCGTACATTTTGAGTCATACATTTTGAGTCGTATGTTTTGAGCCCCATAGCGAGTGAAATGGACGCTGTGAAACGATCATAACATACCAAGCTCACTTAACACGTGTTCAGATGAACACGTCCAGGTTAGTGTGTGCTTGTACGTTGTCATCATGTTGCTCCATTCTCCTGTTCAGCGTGTGAAGGCAGCACGTCTTCTTCACATCATGTGAAGCAACNATGTTGCTCCATTCTCCTGTTCAGCGTGTGAAGGCAGCACGTCTTCTTCACATCATGTGAAGCAACTGTGGTTTTCCACATGTTGTCTTGAAGTCAGATTCAGCTTCTGCTGTCATAGTTTTCTTCTTTATTGATCACATGATGATCATGAGTAGGGAAGTATCACAATTCTTTGTTCATGTTATTTAGTTTTCGTGGCACAGTAAACTTTTCCTGTTTAGATTTTCTTTCTAGGCTTGGCTGATTCACTAAATCACCGACTCAAAAGAATCGATGCTTAGTCCGTGAATCGGTGATCTGGTTCACAGCCATAACTGAACCACATACTTCCGGTTCATTCCGGTCCGTGGTATAAAGGAATTAGATTCAATATATTTATACACTTTTTCTTTCATAAATTATGCTTACTATCTTGAAGTGATTATTGCTGCTTTGTTTTTTCTTTTATCTTTGTGTTGAAGTCCTTGTTTATTTGCTGTTTTTTGTAACTTGCATGACTTGGCTGCTGTAATGCTGCTTAAAGTGGCATTTGACGTAGTGTACATGAGCGTCCACTAGGGGGAGGATCCTCACACTCAGACAGTCAACTGATACACGCTATCAGTGTTTTTGGACATTCTTTATCAAAGCTAAAACACCAAACACAACATGTAGACACATTCTTACACAAACTTGCTAAACAACAACAACAATATAAGAATATATTGTCCGAATGTCCACTGCAACATTCTGTGACACGACAGGGGGGCATCCAGCCCCCCTGTGACCCTGTGACGGGGGACTGGAGCCCATCCCAGCAGTCATAGGGTGAGAGGTGGGGTACACCCTGGACAGATCACCAGTCTATCACAGGGCTGACACAGAAACAGACAAACACATTCACGCTCTCATTCACACCTACAGGCAATTTAGAGTTCCCAATTCACCTGACATGCATGTCTTTGGAGGTGGAGGAAGCCGGAGCACCCAGAGGGAACCCACGCAGACACGGGGAGAACATGCAAACTCCTGGGTTCGATTCCCAGCTGGGAATCGAACCCAGGAGTAACTAACCAGGGCAGGGAGTAACTAACCAGGGCAGAATACAGAAAATACTATGTAAAGCAGGAAGTAGTCACACAACGACTCCACACATTTTTCCAAACCTCACAGCAAAAACTAGGCTTTTTGCCCAGTGTGCAGTTGCTGTTTCATTCCAGGAGTTTGGTTCCACGTGTTGGAGCTTAGAAAGTCTGACAGGCCAGCAGAGGTGTGTAGTAACACGTTCCATTTACTCTTACATTTATTTAAGTAACTTTTTTCACAAAATTGTATTTTACTGAGTAGTTTTATTGCAGGATACTTTCAACTCATACTTGAGTATATTTATGAAGAAAAACATATACTTTTACTCCATTACATTTGGTCGCACTCTTTGCGTTACTTTTTTATTGGCGAGACAATGCTCCAACGCAACGAGTCAAAATGCTCCGCTTTCTCCACTGTAGTGGAGAAAGTGAAAACGACTGCTCCACTGTGTGTGTGTGTGTGTGTGTGTGAGAGAGAGAGCTTTGGTCCAATCACATTCAGCGTCCTGTTGTCTCCATGACAATGATGGGTTGACACGGCTTGATAGGCAAACACGATTTTTTTCTTTCATTATTTTCTTGGCGCTTAGACGAAAAATGGATTCTAAAAAGATAAAGGCTGGCACGGAGAAACAGCGGCCAATTGCGGAATTATTCGTCCCCGTGTGTCATCATTGAGTGTGTCACCGGAACAACATACTGACTGTGTGTGTGTGTGTGTGTGTGTGTGTGTGTGTGTGTCTGTCTGCAGGCATGTGTGAACACATGCGTTGCAGCACAGTTCACATCCCTCTTCGTCTTCATCAGCTCATGTCAATGTATTGCTATTAATCTTGCTATGTCTATCAATTTGTCTCACACACACACACACACGACATATGAGAGCATTTTTTTATTGAACGCTAACAAAATAAAGCTTGTTACACCTTTGAGAAAAGAAAAGAATGGACAGATTTTACTCTGAGTTCAACAGAAACATATTTATCTGAAAATATAAATATTATATAGATTTTATAATGAGAATATAAATACATATATTTTATATTTAGAAAGACAGAAATGAAAGAAAGACTTTATGAAAGCAGAGGAAGAAAAGGTAAACCTAAAAAAGGACGGGTCTCAACTCTCACCTCAACCAGCTGAAACAGTTATTGATTAAATAATTGGTTTCAGCTTCTCAAATATGAGGATTTGTTCAGAGAGAGGTCAAAGGTCAAAAATTGAGAAAGCAGCCCCGATTTCTCAGAAAGACGCACGTATTGCTACGGTTACATGTTGCATGAAGTCAAACACATCAACATACACACACACACACACACACACAAACAAACATTTGAATGGGAACAAAGGTAACATATAGTGTGTGTGTGTGTGTGTGCGTGTGTGCGTGCATGTGAGTGTGCATGTGTGTGTTTCATACTTCTGTAGAAATGGTTGCGGGCGAGCAAACAGGCTGGAGAGTTGACGCTTGTCATGATGCATAAGACGACCTGCAGGCTCAACTTCCTGTAGAAAGACAGAGACGCAGACAGACAGACAGGTAATGAGACAGGTTTGTTAATACTAGTGATCTGTAGTGCTGAAACACCTTTAATTTCTCTCTGCATGGAAAAACCAAACGTTTAAAGAAGAAGAGAAAAACTGCAGAAGTTGTGTTGTTTAATGGAATTTTCCACACATGATGAGTGATGTTCAGCTCTTAGCTGCTAGCTCTGCTGTAAAACTTCAGCAGAAACACCTTTACAACAGCTAGACCAGCACTATGTGGGAATTGTAATAAGTAATTTGTATTATATGAATATATTTATGAATGTATTTATGATACTGAAATAAAGTCGATAAAAAAAGGCCTTCCTGTCCTGACCGGCTCAGCGGCTGGTGTTGCTCCTGTCAAACCGCCATCACATCCAAAATGGCCGGTAAGCGTCATGACACGTCACTCTGGAAAAGCTCAAATATTCCTCAGCAGGATCAGCCACAGCACGACAGCCATACATCTGTTTTACTTTTTATTCTTATTAGCTCATCTTCCTCAGCTGATAATAAAGAAACGTAAAGATGAAGATGGACATCTTTGCTTCAGAGCGCCTGAAGGTAGCATTTAGCATACAAAATGAATCTGGAACAAAGCCTGGGCAAGTGGTTCTTTAACAAATCCATAAAGATGCATAAAAAAAAAAAAACGCAGTCATCATCAGACGCCACCTACAGGAAGTCAGACGTAAGGACAGAAAACAAAAAGTGGCAAGGGCGGAGCGGAAAGAAAGCAGTGAAGAGGAACATGGTAAATAGAAGAGTTGAATGTCCGACTAAAAAGCAAACAGAGGAAATGCAGGACAGTCTGTCCAGAACACTCACACTGCTATTTTAAGACATGGAGTGTGAGTGCATGTGTGTGAGTGTGCGCGCACACGTGTGCAACAGGTTTACAACTTTTACATGCTTATTTAGCAGTTAACATGGTCTCATTTTTAGTTTTTGACATGAAATATGTAATACAACATGTATTAGGCTGATATGTGTGTGTGTGCGTGTGTGTGTGTGGAGTAATGTGGGTTAGAAAAGAGATAGTTTTCTTTGCATCACATGACAGTTCTGTGGAGGATTTAGAGAATTTATTTTTGATTAATTATGAAAGTAGGATAAAGTTTAAAGTGACGTGTCCCATGATCCACAAGTCAACAACCTAAAGGCTGTGTGCGTGCATGCGTGCGTGTGTGTCCTCACTCAGTCAACCTTTTTAAAATAAAATCAGCAGGGCCATCAGCTAGCATGTTAGCTTTAGATAAAAGTTGCTTTTTCTGGTAACAGGAATCCTCAAAATATTTGTTTTTCTGTTGAAATGTAAAGGTGTGTGTGTGTGCTGTTTTCCATAGAAGCGCACAGTGGTGTGTTTTCGAGGGGTAAAGGTTAGTTTTGTGGTGACGTTTTTCATGCTGATGGTGTTTGTGCTGAACACACACAAACTGCACTATTGTCCTCATTGTGTGTATGAATATCAGTGACATGTTTTAAAGGTAAATGTTAATATTAATGAAGTTTTGTAGTATTTCATACGTACGGGTGATGCTGACTGAATCTTCACTCACAGCAGGTTGTGTGTTCAGACTTTGTTAGTTAGCAGAAATATCCAAATTTCCATGTTCTTATTTTCATTTAGGACCTATTTTGAAGCCTTTACAATAACTTCATTATGCAAAAAAGCCCTTTGATCCACCTTCTATGCTCCATTGCGACAACATTGTTGTGCACACTGAGTGAAAACAGGCTATTTTAGCTACAACCTCATTAAAGGACCTGTATGGTCCTTTAATGAGGATGTTTATGAGGATTATGTTGATGAGGATGTTTCAAACATGCATGTTCGAGCCCAACATATACAAACTGCAAACATGTTACGTTACTGACAACCAATTTCCTAAACATGAACGTATTTTAGTTTTCTTGTTATTTTTCCAAATCCCAATATCAAATGTTCAGGTGATACACACACCTTAAAATTCAATGTTTCACCTGCTAACACTTATGCATGAATTGTAGAAGAGACGGTTGTTTTAATTCCTCTGTAAAAGTCGTCTTCTCTTAGGACTGTATTTCCTGGCGGAGAAATACATTGTCTACTGTGCAGCTCCATGTTGGATCAGTTAAATAAAGTTACTTCAAAAAAAAAAACAAAAAACCTTAATATCTACAATGTTCTCTGTGATAGATTACAATCTCAAGTGTTTCAAGTCGCTACAAGTTGATTTTTGTAGTGGAATGAACCGAAACTAATGACAGTCTGGAAGGTTCTAAAATTTACCATTAGGTAGCATATTTTGAGAAATGGTTGGCAGTAACATAACATGTTTGTGGATATTGGGCTCAAACATGCATGATTACCGGTATGGTCCTTTAAGGCTCCCTCCTGAAATGCTGCTCTGCTGTTATTAGCCACATGCATCAGGCCTGGCAAAAAACGGGTGCTAACCACGCTTATTAGTACGTGGTGGGTGTGTCTTAATGAGTTTGTCTTAATGAGTTTGTCTTAATGGGTAAATTCACATTATATGTTGATGTAAGCATGTTACAGAAGCAAAGAACTAATCACAAATGAAGCTTTCAGGGCTGCTCAGGACGATGGCTTCTGTCTTACTGGATGTAATGCAGTGATGTGCTGTCAGGGTAGGCAGTGCCTCGCTCGCCAAAAATAAAAAGAAATGCTGAGATTGCGTGATAGTTGTATTTATTGATAATTTCTAAATATTCATAATTTTATTTACCTTATTTTAAAATTTCATTATTCATAATTTGTCTCAGGCTTACACATACAATAACATGAGTCAGAATAGTTGTTTTGAAAGTACATGCTTCTTTTGCAACTGCTAGCTCCGAAAAACTGCCGGCCCTGAACGCACCACGTTCAACGCCATGGGCGCTAAGGCCTCTGTCCGCTGGTTTAGCGCCAATACGTAGATTTGCGCATGCGTAGTCGGTTCTCACTGTGTTGATCAACGATGAGGCGGAGACGGACCTTGCTTCATGTCACGTGATATACACTCCCTCACGCTACGCGCCGGCTTCCCAGTAGCACCTGCTAGCGTTGCNTCATGTCACGTGATATACACTCCCTCACGCTACGCGCCGGCTTCCCAGTAGCACCTGCTAGCGTTGCGCTAATGGCTCTGATAGCCCAACGGCAGCTATCAACATGGATATTTCTTACTTAAAAAGATTTTCAGCATTGTCTTATGATGAAAAAAGAGCTGTGGTCGCTAATAGGAAACCAACACCCGACCTGCAGGATCTTACCCAGCGGAAGGGCAAAAGATTACAAGAACTTTTCAAACAGAGTGGTACAAAAAGAAGGACTAGCTATGTGGCTGCAACCAGCTAGCAAGCTTTTTAGTTTTCCATGCTACTCTTTTCAAACGGACCTTTTCAGCACTAAAGCGCATAAAGACATACAGCCGTAACAGAATGGAACTAAACAGACTTTCGTCCTTGGCTCTTACTGTATTTCCATTGAAAAGGAGAAACTTGAAACTGAGGAATGGACCTAACAAGGAGGACTTTTACAGCAAAGTCTTTGACATCTTTGTCCTGAGGGATAGGCGCATGGGCTTCGTCTACAAATAAAGTAAGTTATCCCTTTAAAAAAAATATGTATCACTTTTAAAAACCCTTTTATTGGATTTGTGTATGTTGTCTGATGTTAGGCTACTGGTGCACCGTGTGTGTGTGTGTGGCTTTTGTGCATTTTGTAGGAGTGGATAAGCTGTTTTCTACTTATCAGCGCACTGGCACCAAGATTTATTTCTCTCTCTCTCTCGCTTTCTCTCACCCTCCCACCTGTTCCCACACAAAGGCATTTATTGCTTATTATCCATGCTATATGATATATATACTATATGCATCCATGTAATATGAACTTGGGCTGCTTTGTTAATTGAATGTAGACAGATGCCACATTGATAGGTCACTGCCTACCCAGGCAAAGATTTCACCACACCTTACTGATGTAATGTCAACAAATTTTGAAACCTTTGACAATATTCAGCACAAACTATTACTAATTACACTTTAAACTTGAATTACAAATGAGAGAAATTACAATATGTCCCTTTAATCATATTTAAATCACATTTGGCCAAGAAGAAGCAGCGACGGCTTTGGTCCTGATCCAAAATTCTCTGGAAAGCATCCATCATGGCTGCTGTGTGCTTATTTGGATTATTTAGATGACAGCAGCGTGTGGTGAATGCTTTCTAGTTGGCTGCTGTGTTGCATTACAAAGCAATAGCAACAGAGCAATCTCAACCTTCAATGAAATTTGTCATGCATGTGGTAGTTTGTTGAATTCCGTGTTGGGATGACCTGGCTTGATTGTGCAATAGCAGGAAGGTATAAAATTGCACATAAGCAATAATAAACAACATCATATTCAAACAAAAAAACATAGAATGGGCCTTTGCACTTTTCAAACATTTTATCCAAATGGGACATAACTTAATCATACGCTACATCATTGGCAAAAAAGCATAAAAAGCCTTTCTTGCACTTCCTTCTGAGCTGAATGTCATCATCACCAGATAAATTCTGATGAGGTTAATATGTGAATATTCAGCTTTTTTGCATACAAGCGTCTGATCTGAGTCAAACGTGGGGTAGAAAAATCACAGTTGCTTAAGTTTTAGCTTCAGTATGAATGGGAACAAGAAATGCACCCAGTGTAATAATCAGAGTTGATGCTCTGATAACAGCGTATCCACGGTCTTAAAAAATCTTAAATGGTCTTAAATTGATTCTGCCAAAATTAAGCCCTTAAATGGCATTAAAAAAAAGTCTTAAATTCAATTTCCAAAGGCATTGTTTTTCGTTGTGGTGTTACAAAAAAAAAAAAAAAAAAANAAAAAAAAAAAAAAAAAAATCCAAAAAAAACAAATTTTTAAAAAACTTAAATAAAAATCACAACAAAAATTAAATTTTGATTTGTTGTAGTAGGAAGTTTTATCATAATTGTTGCCGTGTAGAACCTCATACCATTATTCTGAAAGATCATCAGGCCAGAACAAAAGTTACATTTCACTTTGGCCTTGATGATGGATGATGGACAACAGATGAAGTAACAGGAATTTGGAAAAAAAAATGTAAATCAATAACTTAAAACTAAATAATGTCCCTAAACCTTAAACCTAAAGTAATTGGTGCGGTCGTATATATATATAGATATAGATGTATATCTATATATAGATATAGATATCTATATCTATATATATATATTTTTTTACCATGGTTGGTCTTAAATTCCATCCTAAGAGGCAATAAAAAGTCTTTAGAAAAGTCTTAAATGTAACATGCCTGAACCTGCAGATACCCTGGACAAAAAGAAGGAAAGAGAACAGACCTAGCTCATTTTTTATGTGCTTATCTTTCATTCAGCCCATAAAAGCTTCAGCTGCTGTGTAACAGTAAATTGTAGCTAGCTAAGTAGCTATGTTTAATAGCTTATGTAAGTCTCTCTCTCTCTCTCTCTCTCTCTCTCTCTCTCTCTCTCTCTTGGAAAAGGTCGCAGGTCGCAGTTTTACACTGACGGAGTCCTGAGCGTCTGGTTTTCCCTCAGCAGATCTATTGCATTTATTGGTAAGTCTGAACAAAAGCATCGACTGCATACCTGAAACGGGTCCTAAATATACTATAGAAAAAAAGGCCTGTTGTCCCACATTGTGGCCTCAAAATGGACTTTCAGTCTTGTGCTCTTTATTTGCACGCGGGTCACGGGTCCCTGAGACTGTAGGGCGATCCCGTTTGTCAATTGGGTGGTCAGAAGTTCCCCCCATGCGCTCAAGAAGTTAAGTCTGCTCCAACGTAGGACCCACAAAGGATGTAAGCACGGAGCATGGCTGCTCCGTGCTTATTTTGACGCAGAGTTAATTCTTTGACCTGTTGGCTGTGACCAGTCATAGCGGACTAAAACATGCAGCGATATGACAGACAGTCAATGGAAAAGAAAATATTCAGATCACATTACCTGATTTTTTTCACCATGGCGAAATCAAAAACAGTAAACATATGATAGACAAAATACAACTAAGATATAATGTAAAATGTCATTGAAAATCAATGAAAAATCTGACAAAATATCCTCTAAAATTCCTGTTTTGGACAAAAACAGAAGTATGTCTTTTGTGTCAAAGTTCACAAGAAGTAATTTGGTGAATGAAGCATGTATGAACCCACCTGGAATCAGCTGTTGGCCTCTTTTTGTCATTTCCAAGAGTAATTAACCTGCTAAAAGGCTCAAACTTCAGAAGCAAAAAACAAAAAAAAAACTGTAGAGTCCTGTAGGTTTCTGTCACAAAGAATCCAGCATCTGCAGATCCTGATGTGAGGAATGACAGCGCAGTGTTGTGCTTCATGCAGGTAGCGTCTTATATTTTTGTCAGAGTTAGTGTGTCTCCAAGTCAAAAGGTTAGCAGCAGTGGTTACCTGGCACACACACACACACATGCTTTATTTAGCCGTGATTTGACCTACATGTGATGTGAAGAAGATCTGTGGCAGAGGACACGCTTATGTAACAGAGGGATCCCCTCCACCAGCAGTGGAAAGGAGGTTAACTCTCGTTTAAAGCACGTTTCAAACCTGCAGCTCGATTGCTCTGGTCTAGTATGAGTAAAAGTGACCACATACTTCATCCAACAGCATGCTCGGATTGTTGGAAAGAGTCGGAAGCTATAAGGGACCAAAAGGGAGGAGGGGTGCGCCTGACAAATTTGTAACATTCCGACTCTGATGATCTGATAGCCACACCCACTCTGTGTGTTGATTGGCTGGGTGTGCAGTGGCATCATTAGGCTGCTCCTACCTCTGTTTCTTAGGCCCAGGTTCAACTTTCTTCTCATAACTACTTCCGCTGATACCAGCTAGCCCAGATAGTATGCTAGCTAAACACTCATATGTGTACAACAGTACGTCTGTAGCTAGCTAGCTTTAAGTTGGTATACTGGCTTGCTACAGGCTTGCTGCTGTAAACACTTCAAGTTAGTTGGCATGCTAACAGGGAGTGCTAGCCCAGATAGCATGCTAGCTAAACACTTGAAATGCACATGTATACCTAGCTAGCTTTAATTTGGTATAATAGCTTGCTTCAACTGCATTTCAGCTTTCCTGATATTTTGTTAAATATCTCTTAATCTTTCAAAATCAGATATTCAAGTGATACACCCACCTTAAAAATCCATGTTTCTCCTGCTAATAGTTACACAGCCTTATGAAGTCACAGTCCTTTAAATTTTTCCATAAACACAGGTCTTCTTTTGGGACTATATTCCCTGGTGGAGGCATACATTCACTCCACGCTTTTTATTGAGCTTAAACGCTAAAATTACATAACTTCTAAAAAAACCTGAATACACGTCTTGTTGGTGATGATGGATTACCTATCCCAAGAACGTTTCAAGTATCAACAAGTTGATTTTAATAGCAGAATGAACTGAAACCAATGGAGGTCTGGAAGGTAGGAAAAACATTTTTAATTCACCGTTCCAGTAGTATGCTTTGGGAAATGATTGTCAGTAACGTTACATGTATGAAAATTGAATATATTAGGCTCACACATGCAAAATGGGTGGTATGGTCCTTTAACAGTAAGAGTTTCTTGTGGCTGTAGTGACAGTGCTGAGGCAGCCTCAGATGACTTCCTTTTTCCTCTCTGTAACACAAGCCTGCAGAGTTAGTGTGCATAAAGGTCACTCTGCACAAAGGTCAGTCAAGTTTGTTTCGACTGATATCACATACAGTGTATCAAAGGGCTTCACAGACGCACACATCAACGCTTCCTGACCAGCCCAAACTCTAAGAAGACGAGGAAAAACTCCCTAAAAAAAAAAAAATCCTTAACATATAAGGAAAAAGGAAGAAAGCTTGGCAGAGGCAGTTCAACATTACAGCAAATAATCAATGAGGAGCCAGAAAGATGGAGTCAAAATGAAATCATTGTCATGCAGGAAGCAGCAGACAGGAAGAGGAAACAGGCTGCAAACATTCCTGCTGTGTCTGAACTTCTTCTTGCTTCTTGATAATATTTTAAAAATATTAATTACTTTCATTCATTTTCCTTCACTGAAATTTGTGGTTTTCAACAGCACTATTTTTTTGGAAACATTCATATTGTTGTTGTCTAAAAAATAGAAATTAGCGTCTATTTATTTATTTATTTATTTATTAACTTCAGCTGAAGTCTTTCAGGTGGTAAAGGTTAGAGTTATTTCAGAAAGCTTTGGGTAAGATTTAAAGGCTAAGGATTTTGGTCTTGCATGGTGGCAGCAGCAACAAGGTCCCGGGTTTGAATCCGACTGGATCCTTTCTGTCTGCGTGTCTGCGTGGGTTTCCTCTGGGTGCTCCGGCTTCCTCCCACCTCCACAGACATGCAGGTCAGGAAACTCTAAATTGACTGTAGGTGTGAGTGAGTTTGTCTGTGTATCAGCCGTGTGATTGGCTGGTGACCTGTCCAGGTGAACCCCACCTCGACACATGACTGCTGGGATAGGCTGCAGGCCCCTGCCACCCTGATCAGGATAAGCGGGTATGAAAGATGGATGGATTTGATCATCTTTTCATAAAAAGCCGACCTGTTGAATCCATGTTCTGCTTTTTCTACATATCAGACAAAAGAAAATACGTGGAGTTTCGGCCCAATACAAATTTTCCATGAAGCAACACATACATCATGTTAAAGTCACATTTTCACTACAGAGACATTGTGGATCCAAAATAAAAATCAAATATTGAGACAACCATTCTAACAATCATTTCCCAAAGGATAAAACCGTATTTCAGCTTTCCTGATATTTTGCAAAATCTCTTAATCTTTCAGAATCAAATATTCAAGTGATACACCCACCTTAAAAATCCATGTTTCTCCTGCTAATAGTTACACAGCCTTATGAAGTCACAGTCCTTTAAATTTGTGGTCCTTTAACGCATTAAAGGTAAAATTGTGTTTATTACTTATACCTGAGCATTTGCTTTGCTGAAAGAGCTTCATGAAAAAGGTGTGTGTGTGTGCCTCGGGGTGACTGGGTTCACAGCAGCAGTCTGAGGACACACACAGACAGGATCTGCTTGTTGGTATGAAAACACACTCAGAGCACTCAGATCACGCACACACAGGCAGAAAGAGGAACTCGCATCTGGGTCAAACAAGGTCAACACACCACTTCCTTTATGTGTGTGTGTGTGTCCATGTTTGTTGGCAGCAGACTGTGGAAGTAAAATACACTGGATGAAATCTGATGCCACCAGAGGATTTTTATCAACGAACTAACACAATGATCAAATTAAAGATTTTGTTTATTTCAAACTCTACACTGTCACACTTCAGCTGTGTGTACTTGTGGATGAGAGTTGGATGAAATTTGGGGACAGATGGAAGGAAGAAATAATTACATTTTGGAGGCGATCCAGATGGAGATGATGTGATCAGGACATCTGCCTCTGTTGTATCATGTGTCGCCTGACATTTTATTTGTTTTATGAAGTTATGAAGTTCATAATTTAAATGTGATAGCATTAGCAGGAACAAAAACACGAACAGTACCTAAACTCATTTTGGTTTTTTGGTTTTTTTTTCTGTCTGCATATATAGTTGTGGTGTATGCCAAGACTGGCACAACCATTTTTTATATATNTTTTTTCTGTCTGCATATATAGTTGTGGTGTATGCCAAGACTGGCACAACCATTTTTTATATATATATGCAATTTAATCTAGCAACAGACAGATAATACTGGTGAATGTGTGTGAGTGTGTGACCTTCACCGGCCCTCCTTGACCAACCTATTACACTTTATTTAA
>VXCM01008314.1:0-11555 GCA_014773175.1 Lucifuga dentata
TCACCACCACTTAGTGCTGGGTGTTCTCAGGGGGATCAGGACTTTTTGGATCTGGATTGGGTGAATTTCACAATCTAAATAAGTAGACTGTTTATTGCTGTCACTGTCTGTGTGTTGTCTTTTTGTCCTGGTCTGTTGTGTCGTGGGGTTTTAGCCTCTTTGGTGTTTCACAGATTAAACCACTACGCTGGTTATTACTGGTTATTACTGTCACTACNTAAAGTGTAATAGGTTGGTCAAGGAGGGCCAGTGAAGGTCACACACTCACACACACTCACCTATGCACTATATAAAGTATTATCTGTCTGTTGCTAGATTAAATTGCATATATATATAAAAAAAAAAATGGTTGTGCCAATCTTGGCATATACCACAACTATATATGCAGACAGAAAGAAAAAAAAAATNAAAAAATGGTTGTGCCAATCTTGGCATATACCACAACTATATATGCAGACAGAAAGAAAAAAAAAATTGTTTTCCCTACCTTCCAAACTGCCATTGGTTTCAGTTCACTCCAGTACAACATAAGAATCAACTTTAGAGACTGGAAACATAAATAATTCATCACAATGAACCACATGATGCTATTATATTTTTGTCAAAGTAACTTAATTTAACTGATCCAACATGGAGCTACACAGAAGAAAATGTACATCTCTGCTAGAAAATACAGTTCCAGGAAAAGACAGAGCCTACATCAGAATCTGGACCTATGTATTAGCAGGTGAAACATTAAGTTTTAAGGTGTTTATCAGCTGAATATTTGATTTTGAAGAATGGGTGGATGTGGCAAAATAACAGGAAAACAAAAGTACAGTTTTATATTTTGGAAAATGTCAGTAACGTGTATGCAGGTAGGATTTATTGGGCTCAAACATGCAAAATCACTGGTAAAGGTTTGCCTTTTTTCTGTGTGATGATAGTTTGTTAGATGTAGATAAAACAGTTTGATCATCAAATTGATGAATGGTACCAAAATGGATTTGCAGTAAACGGGAAAAATAGAAATCCTGCTCAAGGAAGAAGCAACACAAACAATAAATCCATTCCAAGATTCATATGGAATAAAATTCCCTCATTTTTTTTTTTTTTTTTTTTTTTATATCTGGACTTGCTGTCATAGTTGTCTTTCAAGATTTAACAATTCCTGTTTCTTATAAACAGTCTAGAGTTAGGGGAAATTAAAGTTTGTCTGATGACTGGAAACATCACAGAGTGAAAAAGCCTGGAAGGCAAACTTTTTTTTTTTACTGAAGACTTCAGTAAAAAAAAAAAAAAAAAGAAAAAAATGAATGAATGAATGAAATCTTGTTATATTTTATTAAACCACTAGATGGCACCAAATGATGGGTGTATTCATTCAGGCTGTCCAAGGGACTTCAGAAACATCAAGTAGCACATTTGGTGTTGATGCTTTACACTGGCCAGAAGTACTGCATCCGCCTGTATTTATGTGTAATTTTTCTTTCTGACTTAAAATACCACTCCAAACAGACAAAATGTATTATTTTAGTGTGTTAGAGTAAGCACAACTGGAAAAAGCCAATAGTTGTTAATAGTGTTAAGTAGTAAGACACTTTAGACATGTTGCTAAGATTTGAAGAATACCAATATTATTAGTAGAGATCAAACAGGAAGTTAAAACTTCTTCTTTGAGGTAGGGTCAGAGGTCAAATGGTTTCCACATGTTTTCACTGACATGTAGAAATACTGTAGTCATATTACTACTCTGAAATCTAAATTTATGTCTAAAGAATAGTTGAACATTCTGAACGAATACTCAACTACTTATAAAACACCAATAACTGAATTTCGTTGTGTTTGGAGTGGTACTTTGGTAAAGTTTACACAAAAATACAGGTGGTGCAGTACTTTTGACCAGCGCTGTAGACTTTATAAAGCAGGTCTATAAAACAGATCATTTTCATCTGGTCTCAGAGACGAGAATCCTGTAGAGGATTAAAGCGAACGATTCCACGGTCTAAGAGCCTCATTTATACCTGCTGCTTACACACAAAAGGCATGAACGGTGCGGTACGTTAAAGGTATATGCATGTGCCTATATGCTATAAAATAATAATAATAAGGTGCCTTTATATTTAAAGGCACCTTTCAAGGCACTCAAGGTTGCCTCACAAGAATGAGAAGCAGCATAGGACAATAAACAAAATAAAATCAGACATAAAACAGTATTCTGACAGTCACAAAGAGACGGTAGACTCAGAGGATAAGCAGCTTAAAAAGCTGAGTTTTGAGGGCAGATTTGACTCGTGTAACAGAGTTCAGTGACGGATGTGGAAGGGAGAGAGCTGCAGAGTCTGGGAGCAGAGAGAGACAAGGCTCTGCCTCCCATGGTGGTGAGACTGAAGTCCTGAACCCAGAGTAGACCTGCTGATGAGGATCACAGGGAGCAGGAAGGAGTGCAGGTCTGTAGGAGGTGAGGTACAGCCAGGTTGTGAAGTGTGACGGGTGGGGTTTGGACCCAAATGCAGCACACAGTACAACTCCGACAAGTAAAGTTCTTTATTAGAGCTCTCAGTCCAACACAGAGGCAGGAAGAAAAACTGGCAGGACAAAGTGCCTACACTAACACAGTCAAACAAAGAGTCCAAATGCAGAGACTGGAATCGGAGTCGGGGACAGAAG
Organism: Lucifuga dentata; assembly: GCA_014773175.1. Lineage (NCBI taxonomy): Eukaryota > Metazoa > Chordata > Actinopteri > Ophidiiformes > Bythitidae > Lucifuga > Lucifuga dentata. The sequence continues at coordinate 2,650 of VXCM01008314.1, forward strand.
GCAGAAGTGATAACCAGGGGGGCGACGAGCAGAATAGTCCAAGACAGGCCGAGTCGGTAAACAGAAGGTCAGTCCACAAATGAACGCTGGAATGTCTCGCATCGGGGATGGCAAAGAACAATCTGGCAAAGGGTGAGTGTGAGACTGGGGTTTAAATCCATGCTTGATTGGTGCTAATTGGTGACAGCGTCCAAACCTGAAATGAATCAGGCTGATGAACGGAGGTGAGGAACAGAAGACCAGGCGGGCAGAAATGGCAGGTGAGTAGCTGAGGACCAGGCATGCAGAAATGGCAGGTGAGTGGCTGACCAGACATGCAGAACTGTGACAGTGAAGAGCTTTGAATGTAAGGAGAATAATTTTAAAGTCAGTCCGGTATGGCACAGGTGGAGCTGGATGTGTCCTGTTATATATGCTATAGTCATATGCACACATGAAAGGCATATGCATGGGTCAGAGTCTCTCACCCATACATGCAAAGTTTGGAGGCATCAAGACCAACAGTGTTAAAGTGTATTTATGTGTATTTGTGTGTATTTATATTTATGAGTTTGAGGCCTGTGCCTCTGGAGACGACATCACGTGCTGTGGGATTCTCATGACAAACACGTGTGTGTTTTTTGACCTGCATGAATTTTGAGAGCCAGACGCTCTGTAGTCGCTGGGATCTGCACTTCTCACATGGCTCTTCTTTCTAACCGTCACATCCTTTAGAGTTTTCCACTTCCTGTGACAGGAACGTTCCTCTGGGCCCAGGGACACGGGATCTCCATGTGTCTCTGTAATCCTCATACAGGAATCAGAGACTTCCTCTGCCTGATGCACATCTACATTTTCACCATCGTTTGTTTTCTCTCTCTCTCTCTCTCTCTCTCCTGTACACTTCCTCTGCACCGCTTTACTTGATCCCTCAACCATGAAGGTGCTTTTATACATCATGTGTAATCTCCATGTATAACATGTACACATATAACANCTCAACCATGAAGGTGCTTTTATACATCATGTGTAATCTCCATGTATAACATGTACACATATAACATCTACATGTACAACATGTACAGTACGTGCATAACATGTACATGTATAACATGTACGTGTATAACATCTACATGTATAACATGTTTGTGTATAATATCTACATGTATAACATCTACATGTATAACATGTTCGTGTATAATATCTACATGTATAACATCTACATGTATAACATGACATTGTTTTAAATCTCCAGCGGTGTGGAACTGTGAATGACCCTCAAATACGACCTGCAAGGCCAGCACTGTTTGAGCCACAATTACATCACATGATCCACATGTCCACGTCTGTGTTCAACATGAAGCTTGAGCCACAGTACACCTTTAGAATGAATAATCTGACTGCAGTTCATTTCAAGGTATGGATGAATTATTCTGATTCCCACATAAAGTTCATGAAGGTGCTTTGAAACATCAGATGCTTATTACAGAAATCAGCAGCTGACATGAGCTGTTTATTCAACAGCACAAAGGTCAAATTCTGACAGGACGTTATGATGAATCGTACGGTCCAGGTCTCCTTCCTGTGCAGTGTCGTACCTTTTGACATCCAACTTCAGCTCTGAAAACTTTTGGTAGGTCTGCAATTACAAAATCAAACAATTTAGGGTGTGCTGTCATTAAAAAAAAAAAAAAAAAAAANAAAAAAAAAAAAAAAAAAATGGTTACAGAGTTCTAGTATTTCTCCCATAATAAACAGTATTAAGGGACTATTTCCAACAATACACAAAACTCCTGGTAGAGTCATTTGTACAAAGAAATCTATGAATTATAGTGCATTACTGGAGTTAAAATTTTAACATTAATATTTTCCACAGAATCGGTTGCCTCGACCAGTACACACTGCCATAGTACTCCAGGTAGGTTTCCTCTTTCAATATTTGTAAAAAGGGCTGAATAGTACTTTGTTGTGATGTTGGAGATTGTAATGTTATAAATGCTGCAGAATACAATATGTTAATTTTTCTTATTAACAGATACCATGGAGGAAAAAAAAATTTCATATTTTTTTCTGTAGGCCAGTGTGTGACGCATGGCCACTAATATTTTCATTCCACATTCCAGATGAGTCTTCTGTTGCCAAATATGTTCGGGCTATCTTCATGCGCCTGGACAAAACTGAGCATAGCCTCGAAAACACTGAGTTCATTCTGAGCAGTGGCGTGAGAAGCCATGGTCTGGATACTGACGAGCTGGAGAGGCCAATGAACTTCCCACCCGAAGTGGAAGCGATGTCCGCCAAATTGAAGGGCCATGAATACAAACAAAACATGGTATGGAAGTAAATCATAAGTTATTTTCTTAAAACTCAAAACTATTTGTTTCTGAAAGGTTTTGTGTTGGTAGCCTTGTAGTCAGTTCCTTGAAATGTCCCAAACTATTCAGTAGGGATGAGCAAGTATACAATTATCTGTATGTGTCTGTTCAACCAACCAAATTATCCGTATCAGATGGGAGGGGCTTAACCCAGAAGTTTGGTATTTTAAGCCTGACATGGATGGGTTGATCAGAAGTTGCTGTATTTATTGTTTATTATAAAACTATGAACAGAACAGCCTTAGAATTGATCTTCAGATCAATGTTTCTGATCACAGTCAGAGAACTATTTACACTACAAGTTTTTATAAACTTCAGTCAATCAACACAACACATGCAGTATTAACAAGTATGAAGTAAAATAAATGCATGAACTACAGTTTTCATACTTGACATAACTTTCTTTATTGATTTTTTTAAATTTAATTTTTAAAAATTAAATTTAAACACTGAACAGTGTGGTGTTTGTGCGTCTGATCACAGGGTTTGAACGATTTTTTATTTTTATTTTTTTTTTGGGGGNTGGTGTCTTTCATTTACAAAACAAAATGTTATGTGATGTGTGTGTGTGTGTGTGTATGAGAGGCAGCGACTGTTCTAATAATAGGCCATAGTCATAACCCATAGTGCATGATTTGCTGCATCGCTATGTGCACATATCATGGTGTAACCACGTTCCCTCATTCATAAACACCTGTCAGCAACATATTTTAGCGTTAGCCTTAAAGTGATATATATTTCCTTATTTACATGTGGCAGTAGCTATTCATAAAACAAACCCACACGCTAAAATTAAGAGCTGCTTCATTCCGATTGTATATTTCAGCGGTATGAAATGTGGGCGACGTTTCAAACTGTATTTGCCTCACCTGTTAGTGATCAATAACTTTGATAAACTCACTCAGCTAACTGAAAAAACTGATCAGTCAGTTCTTAAATGGTGAGTTTTGATCTGATCTTCTTGTGCGCTCTGCTCCGCCTGCTGTGCTCCGTGTCTGAGTTCTACACACACACACACGCACACACACACCATCCTGTGAGTGCAATCACACACAACGGTCTGTATATGTGTGTGTGTGTGTGTGTGTGTGTGTGCTTGTGTATGTGTATGTGTGGCTGTCCTATCGCAGAACGATCTGGACACAGCTACCCAATGTGGAGTTTTCTTCAACACAAGTACGAATATTGACGCATATTACTCAGATGATACCCATCTCCGTAAAAAGTCCATTATCCGTAACAAGTACTCGTTTCATCCAAGTACTCGGCTCATCCCTACTGTTCAGTGCTTCTTTAATAGTTTTTTGAACATTATGAAAATTTTTTTGCTATATGAAGTGCAATTAAAAAAAAATATATTTAAATGTGCAAACGCATGTGTCAACCTGAATTTACTGGAGAAAATTTACAAACAGCGCTGAAAAAGCATGTGAACCCCTTGAGCAATACAGTTTGCTTTACCATGACTTAATTTACTCATCTGTCCATTTTCTCCCACTTGTCTGTTTCCTATGGAACGCCAAATGTGCCAAAATTAAATAAAAATGACATTATGAAATGAATAACTCTATGAAAAATCATTTTTATCATAAAATCTTATTTCATAATAACACCTTTATTTCATAATGCCCCATTTTTAAGTCTCTTTTTTATTTCACAACACCGTTTTTATTTCATAATAACACTTTTACTTCATAATGCCCCGTTTTTCAAGCGTCTCTTTTATTTCATATCACCATACTTCATAATGTCTTCTATCATTGCCAGATTTTATCGCGAGATTTGAGGCCAGTGGGCGTGGCCTTACACAGCTCCATTTCCGGGTTCTAGATAGTAGTCAGCGAAGACAAATTCAAGTTAAAATTTCTACAACAACAATTAAATTGTCACCAAATTCAGTTTTGAGGTTTTTTCATGTGAGAAAGTAGCTGCTTAGAATTCAAATATATGGTCGACTGATGAAAATAATGCTGAATTAAAAACTGGTTTCAATGTTTTCGGAGACAGGAAGCTCCGCCAGAGGCTCCCAGCAGTGAGCAGCTTCTCCGCTGACCAGTCATCCCCGTTACCATGGTGATAACAGTANAGAGGCTCCCAGCAGTGAGCAGCTTCTCCGCTGACCAGTCATCCCCGTTACCATGGTGATAACAGTAATTTAACGTTAGATAGAAAGTGTCTGTTTCAAATAAATGAACAAATATCAGAATTTAACACCTGATTTGTGTTTGAGAGAGAGAGAAACCAAACCAATTTTTAATGCAGCATTATTTTAATCAGTCAACCATATATTCTAATTGTAAGTTGCTACTATCTCTCCATGAAAGAAACTCAAAACTTAATTTGGCGACAGTTTAATAATTGTAGTAGAAAGTTTTGACTTGAATTTGTCTTCGCTGACTACTATCTGGAACCCGGAAATGGAGCTGTGTAAGGCCACGCCCACTGGCCTCAAATCTCGTGATAAAATCTGGTCATGACAGAAGACATTACCTGCCATGTCTGGAACCAGGAACAAACGATCAGCGTAAGGCCACGCCCACTGGCCCTCAAACCTCGTGTTCGAGTCTCGTCATGAAATGTGCCATTACGAAATATGGCGCTGTGAAATAAAAGAGACTTTTGGAAAAATGGGGCATTGTGCAATAAAAGTGTTATTATGAAATAAGATTTCATGATAAGAATGATTTTTGCATAGTTATTTATTTAATGATGTTGTTTTTATTTAATTTTGGTGCATTTGGCGTTCCATAGTTTATAAGTTGCAGCACCAGCTATTTTTTAACATATGAAATACCAGTTTATCAATTACATCTACTCGTTTACAAGTACAGGCAGTCCCCGGGTTATGAACGAGTTCTGTGCCCACGGCTGTTCGTAAGTCGAAACAGTTACGTAAGGTGTGCATCTAGCGCATATATTTTACTTAGGTACATATCTAGCGCAAATATTTTACCTTTCTATGCATAAGAAACATTAAATAAATTCTTCTAGATATCCTAAAACATCGTAAACATAATGGAGAGAGAGTGTGTGTGGGGGAATAAAAAGACGTAGGTTAACACTTCCTCTCGCTCCTATGTCTTGTCATCAGAAGAGGCGTTCTTCTGTTGTTTTGACGTGTGTCATAAAGTAGTGCGCCGTTCATTATTACAAATCGTTGTATGTAACTCGAATTTTTAATTTAATAGGCTTTATGGTGGTCGGTTTGTAAGTATGGGTCGTTCGTAAGTCAGACATTCGTAACCCAGGGACTGCCTGTACATAATTAAAGTATAAGCATACGGAACTGATAAACATACAGTAAACCTGTTATTTCACATTTTTAAAAACTAGTTCTCATTAAGAAAAAATCACAGCCAAACAATAGCAGACGATTGCTCAAGGGATTCACATACTTTCAAGCAGCTCCGTGTAATGTAAGACATTGATGACCTTTTGCATATTTAGGCTCCCATTTAAAAACAAACTTACATATTTCATCTATAACATCCATCTATAACACTATGACATCTATAACAACATATAACATAACTTGTCCAAGAAATCGCTCAAATATAGTACTCTCTGTGGCCCCTTTTAAGACCAAGGAACATTTAACACAAATGTTTGTAGGAACCCAGCAGTACTTACTATTTAATTATTATTATTATTATTTTACTTTATTTCCAGGTCAACTACCTGAGTCTCCTTGGAGGCAAAACTCTGGGAGACTCAGTAAGGCTCACGGGTATTTTGCAAGCTTTGCCCTTTGGGCAAACTACAGCCTTAAACTCCGAAAGGGGGGAAAAAAAATTCCAAGACCTCCTGATATGACGTCACTTTGCGTAAGTGTGTGTGTGTTAATTTTATTATGCTTGACAAACTAATATAGACTTTGTATTTAAATATGCAACAGTTCAGCACGTTTTTGAAAGCTTAATCAGTTTGTTTATTCATTCTAATATTACAGCCTCTCAGTTTTAAACTTGAGACATGTGATATGTTGCTTTTTTATAATTTTATTTTTTTGTGCTTAGAAACATGCACCATCTGATGCACAAAATTATTAATGTTACAATACTGTCTTATGATCTAGAACAGTGGTTCCCAACCTAGGGGTCTGTGACTCCCCAAGGGGGAGGGGGACACCAAAGATCACAAGGGGTGCGCGAGGCTTTGTCTGCTTTGAGGTTGCGTGGTTGTTAAAATTAGATTTGCGCATGTTGAATAAAATTACAGTAACACAATTAGTAGATAATCAGAAGTGTGTATATAAAACAAGTAGAAAGATCATATTTTGGTTCCTCACTCAAAAATAGTAGGCCACTTAGTTGGCTACACCTCTGTGTTTTTATGTAGGTAACTGACCAGAATCCTGTGGCTCTGGAGGACTTTTAAATTGCTTTTATTTTCTTGTTCACAGTTTTTCTTGTCAAGTGTTCAAATAAAGATTCTTCATTTTGAAACATTTCAGCTTTTTATTTATCTTTCTGTACAGCAAATGCTGAAGTTAGAGTACAGTTTAAGTAACCAAATTTAAAATATTTTTTAAAACATGTTAGGGGTGTGAAAGGTTTACTAAAGTTTAATAATGTCATATCAACAGCCTCCTAAAACTGCCCTTTGGTTTAAATTATGAATGGTTCGAGGAAACCTTTTTCAAGAAACATTCTGGGAACACAACCTGGGAAAGGTAAAAATGTTTTTATGGAACTTTCGNACCTTTTTCAAGAAACATTCTGGGAACACAACCTGGGAAAGGTAAAAATGTTTTTATGGAACTTTCGAAAGATGTTTTGTGAAAAATGTATTAAGTGTTTGGTACCTCACGTTCTTAAAACATGAAATAACCACAGAGGGAACGTTCCAGGAACCATTTAAAAACTTCACGCAAGAAACATGCTTGGAACAACTTTGAAAACATCATAAGAATGTTATCTCTTTAACATTCCAAAGATAATTTGAGAAAAACGTTTTGAGACATTTGGTATCTGACGTTGTTAAAACATTAAATAGTAACGTTCTTATGACAACACAGAGAATGTTCTAGGAACCATTTAAAAACTTCCCGCAAAAAAAAAAAAGACATTCTGGGAACACAACTTTGAAAACATTATCAGAATGTTATCTCTTCAACATTCTAAAAACGTTTTGAGATGTTTGGTATTTGAACGTGAAAACATTAAATAATAATGTTCTTATGACAGCACAGGGAATGTTCTAGGAACCATTTAAAAACTTGCCGCGAAAAACATTGTTGGAACTTGTTAAAATAACATTTTGGTAATATTTTTGACAACAGTGAAGGAACGTTCTTTGAACCAATAATTTCTAGCTGGGTTTGCACTTCTCCAATGCAGCACATCTTTATTAAAAAAAAATCAAGGAAAAAAAACAAAACAAAACTGGCAGCATTAATAATCTTATAAGTATAGCATCACGCCACCATTCTACCTATTTCTATATCTAAGCTTTGGTGTTATTCAACTGTCATTAAAAACACACAGAAAAATACTACATTAGTGAACCGTATTTAGAAACATGGTTATACCATCACCTTAATCATCATCACTTTTTTAAAAAAAAATTTTTATTAAGAAAGAATGTCACACAAATTGTGTGACACAACAGAGAGATCATCATCACTTTCTGAAAAGGCTTGTTGTGTGTCGTCCCTCATTCCCTTTTTACCACTTTCAAACAGTGGAGACATTTTTTTCTTGCCTCTTTTCCAACCAAGATTTCCATGAGGTTTTTTTTTTTTTTTTTTTTTTAATTCTGTCTCTGCTGTCTTAATGGCTTTCTATAAAACATAAATAAAATATTTGTAATTATGCTGCAACTGGGTGGTAATTAAAACTTGGACAATGCAAGACAAAATAATACAAGTAAGACATTTAGCTATGCTAGCGCTAGCTAGCACTTAACTCAACTAGCCATCTTACTAGCTACTACTAGCTAGCTATGCTAACATTAGCCATTGAATCCAAAACCTTTTATTAGTAGCATTCGGCCCTTAAAATACTTCCCTTCCCAAACAGTCGGACTGATATGGTTTTGGGTCAAAAAATTTAATGGATGAAATAGGGACAACCAGGATTTTTTTTTTGTTTTTTTTTTTTTTTTTTNTTTTTTTTTTTTTTTTTGTGTGTAAAATAAAATAACTGAGCCTAATTGTTTTGGGCTTTTAGTTGAATCCTTGAGCTGTCTGTCATTCTGGTGTCGTAACTGTTGTGCTGTGTTTGACTTACCTCGGAAGTTGGATTTTTGGTCGAGTTTCCCCAAAGGAACGCCCACTTTTGCCCTGCAGAGACCTGTATTTGACTTCAAGTACCTTTCCAATGCAGGTAACTTGAACGCAGCTTGGAAGAGGGCTGGCCCCAGAGGCCTTTGGCAGGTTTTTGTTCATTTGGAGACGTATTTTGCGGTCTTTCATCAGATGTCAACCAAATGTAAGTTTTTAGACATTTCATTATAATAATAATAATAATATTCCATCCATCCGTACATCCATTTTCTAAACCCGTTTGTCCTGTTGAGGGTCACGGGGGGGCTGGAGCCTATCCCAGCGGT
>VXCM01008315.1:5000-18547 GCA_014773175.1 Lucifuga dentata
GGGACCAGGAGCTGGAACGTCTGAGGAACGAGGTACACACACACACACACACACACACACACACACGTATGTAATCCGTGCAGCGTGCTGAACACGGCTGCTCTGCGGCAGATCGCGGTCCTCCAGGGAGAAAACGCTGTGGCGAAGACGCTGCAGTCGGCGGTGGACGCTCTGTCTACAGACAAAGCTCAGCTGCAGGGTCGCGTTCATGCCCTGGAGCAAAGGCTCGTGGGAACGCAGACCTCAGAGGGAGAACAGGAAGAAGCTCCGGCCTCAGGTAAGCGAAGCACGATACGCTGTAATGAAATCAGGTAAAACGGTTGTTTCCGGCTGGTTTTAGATATTGGCGTGATTTTGCAGCTCTGGAGCGGCTGAGGGAGGAGAAGGAGTTTGCTGAGGGACAGGTGAGATGGACAGGTGTCCTTAAAAAGACATTTTAACTCTTTATCTAGAGCACCTCAGCCTTCATGAGTGTCTGCTCGTCTCCTTCAGATCAACTTCCTGAACAGCGTGATCGTGGACCTGCAGAGGAAGAATGAGGAGCTGAAGGTCAAGCTGAAGAAACTGGCTCTGGCTGAGTTTAACGGAAACGACGAGAAAGACGGGTGAGACGCCAAAACCGTTTCACCGTTCCATCCCGCAATACAGCAGCAGCCAGCCTTTACTTAAAGGAACAGTCCGGCATTTTGACCTTTAAAGTGGAGCCGCACTACGAGATTTTTTTCAATTGTGAATGATTACGGCACACATTTAAAGGACCATACCACCCATTTTACATATTTGAGCCTAATACATTCAGTTTTCATACATGTTACGTTACTGACAATCATTTCCCAAAGGATAAAACCGTATTTCAGCTTTCCTGATGTTTTGCTAAATCTCTTAATCTTTCAAAATCAAATATTCAAGTGATACACCCACCTTAAAAATCCATGTTTCTCCTGCTAATAGTTACACAGCCTTATGAAGTCACGGTCCTTTAAATTTTTCCATAAACGCAGGTCTTCTTTTGGGACTATATTCCCCGGTGGAGGCATACATTCACTCCACGCTTTTTATTGAGCTTAAACACTAAAATTACATAACTTCTAAAAAAACCTGAATACACGTCTTGTTGGTGATGATGGATTACCTATCCCAAGAACGTTTACAGTATCAACAAGTTGATTTTAATAGCAGAATGAACTGAAACCAATGGAGGTCTGGAAGGTAGGAAAAACATTTTTAATTCACCGTTCCAGTAGTATGCTTTGGGAAATGATTGTCAGTAACGTTACATGTATGAAAATTGAATATATTAGACTCAAACATGCAAAATAGACTGTATGGTCCTTTAATCTTTCCTTGCCAAAAGACCATACGGTAAAATATGGTTTTATATGTTGGAAAATGTTGTCAGTAATGTATTGTGTAGACAGGTAGTATATTCTATGCAAAATCACCGACACGGCCCTTTAAGCAGCCCTCGCCTCTCTGACGTCTCCTCCCTCCGTCTCCTCGTCTTGTCCTGTAGTTTTGAAGACGGCGCATCAAAGCGGGAGAAGAAGGCGACGCCGCGTCTGTTCTGCGACATCTGCGACTGCTTCGACCTCCACGACATGGAGGACTGCCCCACGCAGGCGCAGAGCCCCGACGCCGTACCGCACTCCGCCCACCGCGGCAGGGCGGCCGACCAGAGGCCCTACTGCGACATCTGCGAGGCGTTCGGGCACGCCACGGAATCCTGCAACGACGACGAGACCTTCTAGAGACTTCCACACTCAGAGTCTTTTAATACATGTTTGAAGTCCTCCTGCTTCCTGTCCCTCTGAACACCACCTTACCTGTGCACCTTCACCTGTCCTACAGATCAGCCCTGAGATGTATTTTTATACTGTATTTATGCACATCGCCGCCGTCTCCTGTCCTCTGCAGCTGAACGTTCCTCCAAATCTGCCGCCTCGGTGCAATATTAACGTTCAGGAGGAAGGATCCGTCCTCCGCTTGTCGTTTTGCAGTATTCCTTCTTTTACTTTGGATTTATTTTGTAAAATAAGAAAGTTTAGGATTTGTTATTTTTCTAAGCTTTACTTTACTTCCTGTTTCTGTCTCACATTCCACCTTTAAAACCATCAGACTTCCTGCCATGTTTATTCCAGCTTATTAACTCAGTCTTTACCTGTGGAAAACGTAGCCTAGCGTAGCTGTTTTACATTTTACTGAGGTTTTATTTCAGCGTAACTGCGTCTTCTTGCTGTTTTTCCACGGGCGGACGTACAGATTAATACGCTCGATTAACGCTGCTGTAAATAAGATGATGATTTTATCTTGTTATTTATTCCAAAATCTGTCACAAACCGGTGAAATTCACACAGGAAATAAGCTACGCAGCGCTGATGGATGTCTGAAGGTTCTCATCCTGGCCGTTGGATTTCTAGCTGAAGTCGTTCAGGCAGCTGGACTTGTTGTTTAAAGGACCATACCGGCCATTTTGTGCCTGTTGTTAGCACTTGAATGCACCACGAGGAAACATTTCCATGCTTTTTATCCACCTTATTCCCATGTCCCATGATTCCTTGCGTGCAGTGTGGGACTGACTTCTGGCTAGAGGTTCCGCTGAACCGGCTTCTGTCAGAGCTAGCAGGTAGTAGTAGTTTCTAAAAATCTACATGTAGTTAACTACATCACTATTAGCTTAATGTGTCGTAATGTAACCGTAGCAAAAAAACGACAAGAAATAATTATGACAGTTTAAAACCAAAAGTTAACAACCGACACTGTTTCATCTGTACCTAATAACAGAACTTACCTGATGCTGGAGCAACATTATCGATCCTCTTGAGAACCCTGTGTCTCTTCTCTGGTGGCTTCTCATAGCCTAGCCACGAAGTAGGGTTCGGGTTTTCCTGTGTGGGCGTCTTTTCCACAGAGTGAAACAAACAAACGTATAATTCCTTGGGTGGTTGTTTCAAATTTAAGTTTTTCAGCCACATTCGCTTTGCTTTGTCTTCTGTAGGCCGACGGTGGAAATGAGACTGTTTCGGACAGGAACAATCCCTTCTTGATAACGGTCGGTGTTGAAAACACTCCTGTTTGAGCCACTGGTTTAGCTTAGCGCAGTTGTGTGCAACCACGAACAGCACAACTTGTTCCCGAACTCCGTAAAGACATTTTCACCTCACTAATAACAAGTTTAAAAAAATAAGAAAAAATTAACAAAACGAAAGTATTAAATATACTGAGAAATGCATTTTTTTTAATTTTAAGAACTCTTGGAGACTTACCATTAGCATTTGCATACCATTACTTTAGAAGCAACGACATAAGCATGGCGCAACTTCCGCTAACAACCGGAAGTTGCGCCCACATTTAATTCTACAGCGAGCTAGCCTGGAATAAGGTGNCGCTAACAACCGGAAGTTGCGCCCACATTTAATTCTACAGCGAGCTAGCCTGGAATAAGGTGGATTGCTCTTAAATGCTAAAATTAAGTAACTTGTAACTCGTACATCACTAAACGATGTTCAGACTTAATGCACAGATAATGTTTGTCCAAAATATCTTTGCTAAGTTCCTTCTCTTTGTAGAAATTTGACATAAAGGAGTAAAACTGACATCAACACGCTTCAGACAAACATACGCTGAAAAGCTCTGTGACCTTTTTATTTATTTTAAACGGGCAAAAACCCTTTAAAATGAAGAAACTGGACTGGATCCTCTGATTTATTGGACAGACCGGAAATGTCCAACATCGAGTCAGAATGGAAAAAGTGTAAACAAGTCCAGCTGCCTCGACCTGCTGGATCAGAGCGTCTTCATGTACATACGACTTTTAACACGTGTTCTGCTACATGTTTCAGGAAAAAACGAAACGATAGAAGCCTCCGCTGACTTCATATTGCACTTTAAAGATTCAACATTCAACATGAACTTAAAAAGAAGTTATTTTATGATGAAGGTCAGGTAATTGAGTTTTGTTCAGGATTTTAAATGTACGTTTTTAGCAACACGAATATGAATCATCTTGTTCTTAAAGCACAATTTTTGGATCATATTGAATCTTCCAGTGTAACGGTGTGTTATAATACATGCAACTAACGTCTTTGTAAATACCAATCAGAGTTTCTGATAGAAATTCACAAAAACATGCAATGAAATTACCGCGTTTTATTTTTCTGCCCTGTTGATGAAATTGATGTTTGAAGGATGTTTCCACTTTTGCGGGGAAAAGCACACGCACATGCACACGCACACGGACACGGACTTCAGATCGTTGTGGAATTCGTGCAGTGTTTTCTACGTAATGTCTCCAGACGTTTTACAGATGTTGATGTGTTGTAAACTGTTTTCTATGTTCTGTAAGATCCAATAGAGACATGATGAAAACACACCAAACCTGCTTGACCTTTGACTTTTAGGCACAGACATTCACAATGCTGCCTTCAACAGAAAGGACGACACGCCACCGCTTCATAGTTCAGAATCACGCGTCATTTAAGTACTTTTTGCTATTTTATTCAATAATAGTTTTTTTAACACCAAAATGTACTTTAAGATGTTTTATTTAGTATTTCAAAGTGTTTAAATGCTAAATAACAGTATATTAGTGAGATTTAATCTCTGCTTTGTAAATATTCAGCATCAGTTTGTACAGCGTCAGGAAATAATCTAGAATTTCCTAATAATCTCTGGAACCACATCCAGCTTCTCTACATGAATCTGGAATCATCTACAACTCATGTCAGGATTCTGGACTATTTAAATAAAATGTCTTCATTTTTTACAGCTTCCTGCTAAATATTTTAAACCTGTAGGTATAAAATATATAAATATAAAATACTAACAGACATGTAGAATCATTTATACATATGAAACTAAACTAGTCTGACATGATTCTATGTGAAAATCAGCAGTGATTCCAGACGTTTGAGCGGTGGTGTATATATATTTAAACATACAACTGGAGCGGTAAATATTAGAATTGTTTTTCCTACCTTCCAGACTGTCTTTGGTTTCAGTTCATTCCAGTACGACGTAAAAATCAACTTTAGAGACGTGAACCGATCTTCAGATAACGACATCTAGTTTTATTTTTTTTTAAATCAGTGTAATTTTATTAAACTGGTCCAACACAGAACTGCACTGAAAAAAAAAAACGTATCTCGCCGCCAGGGNTTTATTAAACTGGTCCAACACAGAACTGCACTGAAAAAAAAAAACGTATCTCGCCGCCAGGGAATATAGTCCCAGGATCCTGGGAAAAAAAATGTTTTGGTTCCCATTAAAAGTCATCTTCTGAAGACAACTTTTAATGGGAACCAATTTAGTTTTGGTTGAAATGGTTCCAGATCAGGTTTGCGAACCAGAACGGACCGTTTGTTCTGTGTTGGAGGAAATGAACTGTCAGAGACGTTTACATGGAGGCTAAACTCTGATTGTCTCAACGTGGACGAAATGACTAAGATTCCAGTTTTCCAAAATAAGACGTTTTATTATCAGAATATGTGTTCAGTTGTTTTTTCTTTGCACTTTTAAAGCCAACTAGCCATGTTAAACTTTTATTAGACTCTTCTGTTGCATTTAGGATGGGGGCGGGGCCTGGATATATTAAACCACAAAACCAGGCGGAGAAAAGTTTTGTGACTTTTATTAAGAAAACAAAACATTGGACATGATAAAAACCAAGCACTACTGATGGAATAAATAAGTCAAACCAAACCATAAATCTGTACAAGATCTAAAGTGAAATAAAATGGTCCCAAGAAAAACATACAAGATTTTATATCTCACAGCTCTTTTTTCTTTTGTTTTTTTTAAACACAGTTATGAGCAAACTATAAGCAATCGGCTCGATCAGGTGAAAGCTACAACGTAGGTGAGATTATTTTTTTTATTACTGAGTGTAGATAATTCTGTTTTAACTGTTAATGTCAATACATAGCATTTTAAGTTCCAGCGCCGCTGGACGGGAATGAGGTATATGCTAATCCATCCTAAACTCAGACAATTATGATTCATTTCTTTTCTCTCCATCCATGTGATTTGCTGAGATCATCTGATCAAGCAAATTTGCTGTGAATCAAATTGATATTAATCCATAATTCACAACTAAAATATTCATTAATGCAACTAAATCTTTACATGTGTGAGGTCGTACATTTAGAGGTCAAAGGTCTGAATCCTAAAGTTCAAGTAAATCGTATTGATGTAACAAATCTGCACAAAAAAAACCAAAACAAAAACTGAGGTGATGCCACGCGTCGGGATTCAGACAGCACCGTGAAGAGGATCGAAGCCAAACCGGAAACCTTCCAGCCAATCAGCTACAAGAGCGTTTGCAGGTCGTAGATTAATGTGACGTCATGATGCAGAGCAGAAACTCAACGCGAAATCTGATTGGTGATTGTGACTATAGTGTTAAAATTCCAGCCGCCAACTTCTTTCAACTAAAAATCAAACTTGTATTTGAATATAAAGTTTGGATAAAAATGAATTAGTGACGATCATAAGGCAAAAGAAACAAACAAACAAACATGGCACCGAAAAAAACCCGCTTGTCCTAAATGCGTTAAATGGAAGGCACACCTTCAGGACCGATGGATGCTACCTACGCCTGCGTCGCTTTACTCCAGTTTAACGTGACCGGTTACCGTCTTCCTCCTCTAACAAATCACCACTAACTCATCAAAAAACATGTGAATGAAGAACGTTCATGGATCGAGAAAAAAGACTTCCACTACAGCAGCAAATCTATCTGTGATCGGTTGAGACAAACCATAACAGTGCATCGACCCTCCTGAGAAAGAAACCCTAAACATTTCCTAACCGGACAGAGGACCTTAGTCTAACAGGAGGTTTGGGAGGAAGTGATCTGGTCTCTGGTCGAAGGTTTCCCAAAAAAAAAAACAAAAGCCGCTGATCTGAGACCCGTTTAGCCTCGATGCTAAACCGTTAGCAGTTTCAGACGGTGTCCGCGCTGCGTTCAGGGTCGCCTCGGCCCGCTTCCATCCCCAGCGTTTTTCTAGTCGTCACAGATGCAGGTCCGGCCTGGCAGGCGGCGGCGCCCCCCAGCGGTCACAGAGGGGATGGCGGCCCGGGCTCAGAGCTTCTCTTGGCATTAGTGAAAAGTGGAGAAGTGGAAGGAAGCACGAGGGGATCCAGGAGACGAGGTAATATCCATCCTCCCTCTGCGGCAGGGGAGCGTCAGGAGGGAAAACGACCTTTAGGGGGAAGAGAGACGTCCATTCTCCCTTTGGTATTATCGAGTTTGGGAGGGGGAGGGGGGAGAAAGAGGAGGAGGAGGAGGAGGAGGAGGATGAAGGAGAGAAATGACTGAGCCCCAACATTTAACTCTCCTCAAAGTCCTGAGACGAGGACTCCAGTTTGCTTTTCTTGCTGGGCGGGGCCTCCTCCTCTAGATCCTAACACACACACACACACCAGAATACAGAATATTAATAAACAAGATAAATGAAATGCCTTATCCTGTAAACCAGCGGTTCTCAAACTGTGGTATGAGTACCACCAGTGGTACGTCGTGCTCCTTAGTGGAGCTCCAGCTGATGTGTAGATTTTAGAGCTCAGACATGCTGAGCGTTTTTTCTGTCATTTTTTTTTTTTTTTTTNTTTTTTTTTTTTTTTTGTCGTGGACTTGGTGAGGTGTTCCGAGACATTTCGGTCACACAGTTTGAGAACCTCTGGTTTGACAGACAGTAGGACTTCCTGTCCGTACCTGAGTGGCTTTGCTGTCTGAAGGCTCCTTTTCTCCTGAGGACAAAACGTCTCTCTTGGCACTTTGCGCTCTGTCTCTGTCTGAGCTCTCTGAGGACGAGCTGCTCTTACCTGTGGAAGGTAACAACACGCAACTCAACACGCAATGTAACACAACACAGCACAGCAGGTGTGTATTTTAGCAGGTAAACACAGCAGGTGTGTATCTGTGTGTGTGTCGTTGTTTCTGCTGGTAAATAAGAAAAGCTGGTTTTTGCTCTACAGCACCACTGTGTGACGGCAGAGCAGAACTACACAACCAGAAAATAAGTTCTACAAAGAGGTTAATTCTGTTTAAAGGACCATACCGGTGGTTTTGTATGTTTGAGCCCAATAGATATACCGACAATCATTTTCTAAAACTTCAAACCTGTTATTTTGCCAAATCCTCTGATCTTTTAAAGTCAAATATTCCACCTTAAATGATTGTAGAAGAAATGGTCGTTATATTTTTTTGGTAATTTCTCAGTCTGTCTTCTCTTGAGACAACATTCCCTGGAATTTCAAATTTAAAAAAGACTTTAGCCGTGTAGTTTTGTGTCGGATCGGTTAAACTGAACAGCTTTGACAGAAAAATCAGCTTGTTGCTCATTATGATGGATTATTTATCCGAAGCAGTCTGGAAGGTAGGAAGAACAATTCTAAAATACTCCTGTGTTTGGGGAAATACAGTACATTGCAGTAAATGTAAGCTGTATACAGGTGTATATATGTTTTTACTGGGCTCAGACATGCAAAATCACTGGTATGCTCCTTTAACCAGAAGTCAATTTCAGTTTAAAAGCAAGAAAGAAAAAATGAGAGAAGACAGGAAGTCTGACTGAAGGTTGACGGTTCAAATCCTGCCCTGTGTGTGTGTGTCAGTGGTGTTGACAGTCTTAAAGTTTCAACACACACACACACACACACACACTAGCACAGAGGCAAAAACAAAAACAGGAAGTGGCTCATCAGTAACGCTGACACCTGCTCGCTGTCCAGGTGCTTAAAGAGACGAGGAAACCTAACACTGCTGTGTGTGTGCGCATGTGTGTCTATATCTATGCGTGTGTGTATGCGTGTGTGCATGTGTGGTGTGTGTGTGTGTGTGTGTGTGTGTGTGTCTGACCCCTCTTGCTGTCAGGGCTCTGCTCGTTCTTGGCCTCGTTCTGGCGGTGGGAGGCGGTGGCGGCGGGCTCGGGGGTGGGGCTCGTGCTACAGCTGTTTTCCTGTTTGACGGGGGAGGAGTCAGCGATGGAGCTCTGGTTGCTGTTGTCATCTAACGAGGAAAAAACACGGAGTCATGTTAGTCATGTGACCTGAAAGATCAGAGTTTTGGGTCATGATTAGATTTATGAGCGTTTTATGAACAGAAAACGCATCAAAACCAGAATCTGAGCAGAACTACAGTTTTTTATCGACTAATTCAAGAAAATCCGATAAGTTTTTCTACGTAATTGCAAATTGTTGATTTTTTTAATCAAATGTCCTCAGATTTCATCGCTAGGTGCGTAAAAGCCAGGTGAGTAAAACGTAATGTAATCTACGCTGCTGCCAGCCGTATCAAACCAAGCTGCTTCTTGATGATGCGTTTTGCTACAGCGGCGCTCTGCTCCACACGCTGACCAGCATCCTGCGTTCAGCTGGCGAGGGGCGCGATACGTACAACTCCCAAACACGGCTTGTGGTGTGAAAGAGCCTGAAGCTGTGGGTATTTCTGCCCTGATGTCAGGCTGACAGGTCACATGTGAGACAGCTGCTGCAGATGCTGCTTTAAAAAAATATGTTATGGACTTTAGAAAAGCAAAATAAATATGATAAAAATGTCTTACAAGTTCAACTTCTAGATCCGTTGTCTTAATTTAAAGGACCATACCGTCCATTTTGCATGTTTGAGCCTAATATATTCAATTTTCATACATGTAACATTACTGACAATCATTTCCCAAAGCATACTACTGGAACAGTGAATTAAAAATGTTTTTCCTACCTTCCAGACCTCCATTGGTTTCAGTTCATTCTGCTATTAAAATCAACTTGTTGATACTTGAAACGTTCTTGGGATAGGTAATCCATCATCACCAACAAGACGTGTATTCAGGTTTTTTTTAAAAGTTATGTAATTTTAGTGTTTAAGCTCAATAAAAAGCGTGGAGTGAATGTATGCCTCCACCGGGGAATATAGTCCCAAAAGAAGACCTGCGTTTATGGAAAAATTTAAAGGACCGTGACTTCATAAGGCTGTGTAACTATTAGCAGGAGAAACATGGATTTTTAAGGTGGGTGTATCACTTGAATATTTGATTTTGAAAGATTAAGAGATTTTGCAAAATATCAGGAAAGCTGAAATACGGTTTTATCCTTTGGGAAATGATTGCCAGTAACATAACATGTATGAAAACTGAATATATTAGGCTCAAACATGCTAAATGACCAGTATGGTCCTTTAAGAGTGAACATGAAGCACAAACATGGAAAAATAAGTCAAATACATTTTCATAATATTTAAAAGTTTACGTCAGCACAAGTGTTTGCAGTTTTAAGGACATCTGGAACGATCCCTGAATGATTCCTGGATGAAAGCGTTGACACCCACCGTGCATGTCCATCATGCCTGGAGAGGAGCTGTTCTCTGGAGTCGTCACCTCTGATCCATATTTCTCATCTTTGCCCTTCTTCTTATTTTTGTTCTTCTACAACAAGAGAGAAAGTAACGGCATCAAATAAAGATCAGTTAGAAAAAAACAACGACTAACATGCAAAAGTGTGAAAGAAATAACAGAAAAGCGTGTTGAACTCACATCGTCTGATTTGGGTTCTGTCACAGGAACCCACTTGTAGATGCGGAGGGACGTGTCTCCTACAGTCACCCACTTCTTCTCCCTGCAGAAAAAAAGCAGCTGATTCAACACAAAACATCACTAAAGTCATAAATCATCAAATAACACGGAGTCTAAAATAACTCAAAATATAATGAGAAATATAACATAGTAATTTCACAATAAAATTTCTGACTGCATCTTTTAGTGCAACAAGTTCATCAGAGTAAAATCTGAGATCTCAAGATAGAAAATGTGATAAAACAGCAGGAAAAATTACATAAATTATCATAACTCTAAAATCACAATAGACGCATTTTGCCTCTAATTACATTAATCCCACATCACAACAAATTATGATAACGTGAAAAGATACTAAAAAACAATATGAGTGTAATAACGCTGATGAAACTAAATAAAGACCACTTTAATTTTATATATCAGATCCACATTTCACGTATTTTATTCTCATAAATTCAGATTAAAGTAATAACTTCCATGACTGACCTGCTGGAGTTCTGATTAAAGCGTCTGATAAAATCAATTATTTTATTAATGAACGTGTTTATAAGATGACATGTAAGAATGTGACTTTTCTGGATAAATGATGAATTTATGGCGTTAAACGTGAATAAAAGGTTTTGGTGTGTTTTTGTTCGGTCCGTTCAGCCATGCCGGCGCCGCGTCCTCCCAGCCCCCACCGCGGCTCCTCTCCCCGCGGAAACCTCCACGCAAAGCGGCTCGATCCGAACTCCACACCGATAAAACTCTCCAGACTCCGGAGCGCGTCGTCAAATTGTTCCCAGCGTCGGACTTCCCGGCGGTTTGTGGCGGAGAAGCGGCGGCAGAGGCGCTCGGCGGCGGGCAGCCATGGCTTCATGTGACTGCATCGAAATGGCTTCTGGGTTTAACCCTGCCTCAAATCCGCGGAAAAACCCCCAAATGTGCTGAATGTGACGGGAGGCTGACGGTNAAAAAAAAAAAGGAAAACCGATCCTTTCTATTTCATCTCCTTCTCGCTCCTTCCCTCTCCTCCCCCAACAAGCCTTTCTGCTGTTAGATAACGAAGCCCGCTTTTCATCTCCCTCTTCTTACCATTTTCGTACTTTCTCAATCGCGGCCATAACCCTCTTGATGTCATCTTTGGCCCTGCTCCGGGTCTCCGCTCGGACCGACCTGCCCGACATTTCCGCGGTGCTATAATATTTTTAAGCTCGCCGGCAGTTCAGACACAATGCAAACACGGAGCGCACAGAGGAGCCAGTGCGCATGCGCGGAGCGGACAGGGGGGGAGGGGGGAGCGGGGCTGCAGCTGCGGGTCTCTGCCGTGGAACCGAGAACAAAGAGCCTGAACACACCGTGGATTTCACCGATCCACGGAAAAGTTCAGAGTCTGGCAGCTGGGGTTGATGTTTCTGAAGTTTTTCTGGTGTGATTTGGGTCTGGGTTTATTTGGAACGCAATGCCACAGTTAAACAGGAATGTGGATAAATTTCAATACAAAAAAAAAAAAAAAAAAANAAAAAAAAAAAAAAAAAAACAAAACAGGAAAAGGTTGATTCCATTGTAAACTTTTTAAAGAAATAATTTTAAATAAATAAATTTATGCTCCCTAATTTATTTTAGTTGGAATGAAATGTCACATTTCAAGTTTTTTTTAAGCTTGAAACAGGAATGTGGATAAATTTCAATACAAAAAAAAAAAAATTTAAATAAATAAATTTATGCTCCCTAAAAATGATTTGAAAAACTCATATAAACAAAATTCCCATCATTTAATTTTTTTTAACTCAAAATTTACAAATTATTAATGGAAGTACACATAAAATAAAATAAATAAAATGCACTGATGCAGTTTTAAATCTGACTTATTCAGCCTGTTTATAAAACAGTTTCTAAAAATAAAAATTAAAGTTTTTCCTGAATACTCCAAATCTCTTCTGAATGAACCTCAATTCTAGTGGATAAGCAAGGGAGAAATGATCATGCTGCCTCCTGGTATCAAAACTGGACAAAATACTTTATAAATTTGATAAAATTAGTTTTTGTTTTTTTTGTGTGTTTGCTGTCTTAAAATGTTAATGAAGTGTACTGACATAACATGATTCAACTTCTAATTTAAAGGCCAAATCAACAGTTTACATAAAGTATCAGCTATAACCTTATGTAGAATAATTAAAAATGACATTGATATAATTCTGTAATAGGGATATTTATTCACGCCGGTGTTGTAGGTGCCTTCACCTGATGCCTTCAGGATCTCCTTTGCAAAAAAATAAAAAATAAAAAATAGATAGATAGATAGATAGATAGATAGATAGATAGATAGATAGATAGATAGCTGAGCGCCAATAAGCGGGGTCCAAGCACGTGTGATGACTCGACGAATGATTCAGTTTTAGCAAAAGTCGAGTGCGCAGATATTCACCAAGTTTGCTGACATTCATGAGATCATCATGACATATTGCAGTTTTTGTTGACTAATCCACGCCCACTATAATTTGGCAGCCAATTGCAGCAAAGCGGTAGAGCATACCAATAAATAACATGTAACTTCTTTCAGATTGGTTCAGGCATGGTATCTGTAAAGTTTCGTGTGAAATGAGTCAAAATTATACGAGAAACAGCTAAGAAACAGTCTAACTACATACTATACTCTTACTATATACCATAGTCTTACTATACACTTACTATAGTCTTACTATACACTAATTAAAATAATAAAATACACTTACTGTAGTCTTTTTATGTACTTACTATAGTCTTACTATACACTTACTATAGTCGTACTATACACTTGTTATAGTCTTTTTATGCACTTAGTAAGTGTATAGTAAGACTATAGTAAGTGTATAGTACGACTATAGTCAGTGTATAGTAAGTGCATAAAAATACTTTTGTAAGTGCATAAAAAGACTATAGTAAGTGCATGAAAAGACTATAGTAAGTGCATGAAAAGACTATAGTAAGTGTATAAAGAGTACAGTAAGTGTATAGTAA
>VXCM01008317.1:0-12657 GCA_014773175.1 Lucifuga dentata
GCCTTACTATTCACTTACTATAGCCTTACTATACACTTACTATAGACTTACTATACACTTACTATACCTTTACACTTACTATACACCTACTATAGCCTTACTATACCCTTACTATAGACTTACTATAGCCTTATTATACACTTACTATAGCCTTACACTTACTATACACTTACTATACACCTACTATAGCCTTACTATACACCTACTATAGCTTTACTATACACTTACTATAGCCTTACTATACACTTACTATAGTCTTACTATACACCTACTATAGCCTTACTATACACTTACTATAGTCTTACTATACAGTTAATATAGCCTTACTACACACTTACTATAGCCTTAGTATACACTTAATATAGCCTTACTATACACTTACTATATCTTACTATACCCTTACACTTACTATAGCCTTACAATACAATTACTATACACCTACTATAACCTTACTTTACACTTATTATAGCCTTACTATACACTTACTATAACCATACTGTACACTTACTATACCTTTACACTTTCTATACACCTACTATAGCCTTACTATACACTTACTATAGCCTTACACTTACTGTACACCTACTATAGACTTACTATACACTTACCATAGCCTTACTATTCACTTACTATAGCCTTACTATACATTTACTATAGACTTACTATACACTTACTATAACCATACTATACACTTACTGTAACCATACTCTACACTTACTATTGTACTATACACTTACTATAACCTTATTATACACTGACTATTGTCTTAATATACACCTACTATAGTCTTACTATACACTTACTACAGTCTTACTATTCACTTACTATTGTCGTACTATACACTTACTGTAGCCTTATTATACACTTACTATACTATAATAGTAATAATAATATACAGTATAATATAATAATAGTAATAGTTATATACTATTATATACTATACATTTACTATAGTGTACTATAATTTCCACGTTGAGTACTTTGATTTGGTTAAATTGATTACTGGAAGCATGCAAACATAACATTAAAATTAAATCAGAAATAGGATTTGTGTGTGTATGTGTGTGTGTTAAATATGGTCAGGAAAAATCAAATGATGAGAAATTTGTTGTTTTCCATCAGAACTTTGATGGGCTTAACCAGCTCCAGTAATGGGTGCTGATATAAACCTTCTAACATTAAAACCTGGTCCAGAAGCTGGACCAGCATCTCAGAGTCCTGCTGGCCTGATCAGAAGCATGTTGGAGCTAATGAAGAGGAAGACAAGTGAACAGAGTGACTAAGAAGAGATGTGTGTGTGTGTGTGTGTGTGTGTGTGTGTGTGTTGGGGGGAGGGCACTACAGAAGGTTTTTCTATCAGGTCAATTGCTTCTTCAAAGAGAACAGAGATTGAAAATCCAGTTTCATCTTTTCCGTCAGCATCGTTTTGTGATCCACGGCTGAAATGTTTCCCGTGTTTGTTAACGTCCGGTTACGATGGGCTGATGATGTCACCACAGCAGTGAATGATGACACACACACACACACACACAGTCTAACGTGTGGAAAACAGACCGTGACTGACGGTTGCCGTGGAGATTCCAGCTCTTCCTAATTGGATTTGTGAGGCATCCTGCTGCAGGCCTGTGACATCCCCATGTCCGCCGCCTTGCCTTGCTGTGGCCACTTCCTGTCCGCGCTGAGTGTAAGGGACTTCCTGAAAGGCAGTTCTGATTCCTCAGACTTATTAGGCTGTTTTAGATTTTAAAAGACTTCGACAACAATGTCAGAACAAGGCCTTGTTGGAAAAACACTGTTTGCAAGCGGTTTTAGGTTTGGTATTCTCATTCCTCGTCTTACGAGCTCCAGGATGTTTCCTCAAAGGAGTTTCTGTTCCGTTTGATTTTAAACTGTGAAAATCATTTGTCCAGAAGTAGATTTTATTGAGGATATCAAAGGTTTTGGGTGGATAATTTGGTTCTAAAACCCCTGAACGTGATGCTGTTTGTCCGGGCATGTCGTGACATGAAACATACGTGACGTCTCAGTGTGACTTAATAAGAAGCTTTGACTGAGGTGTGTTTGTAGGAATTACATGTGTATTAAAATCCTCCACCGCAGTCTAACAGCAGAGAAAGTCTGATGACATGACCTCTAGAATATCACGGCTTATGACAAATAACTGTTTTTAAAAGAGAAGGTCTGTCCGTGCAGAGGAGAAAAGATCATTACAATAACAACACATCTGTGCTGTGGAACATACGTGACCGGCGAATCCATTTTTCAGCCTGCTGCCGCCACGTTTGATCTAACTCTACTTCTTCATGTCAACAGGCTGTGTGTGTGTGTCGCACACACACACACAGCCTGTCCTCCCCTCTGTGAGGTGATGCAGGAAGCAGGAAGCTGATATTAATGGCTGCAGTTAACCTGAGAGTCAAACCCATCGGAGCCGCTGATGGATCTGGTCTGCAGGAGCTGTCTCTGTCTGTCTCTCTCTCTCTGTCTGTCTCTCTCTCTGTGTCTGTCTCTGTCTGTCTCTCTCTCTGTGTCTGCCTCTGTCTGTCTCTCTCTGTCTGTCTGTCTCTCTCTGTNTCTCTGTCTGTCTCTCTCTCTGTGTCTGCCTCTGTCTGTCTCTCTCTGTCTGTCTGTCTCTCTCTGTCTGTCTGTCTCTCTCTGTGTCTGTCTCTCTGTCTGTCTGTCTCTCTCTCTGTCTCTGTCTCTCTCTGTCTGTCTGTCTCTCTCTGTCTCTCTCTCTCTCTCTGTCTCTCTCTGTCTCTCTCTGTCTGTCTCTGTCTGTCTGTCTGTCTCTGTCTCTCTCTCTCTGTCTCTGTCTCTCTCTCTCTGTCTCTCTCTGTCTGTCTCTCTCTCTCTCTGTCTGTCTCTCTCCCTCATCATACAATCCATACACACGCATCCACATGTGCGCTCATCCGTCTCCGAGTTTTCAGTTCTGAGTGACCTGAGGTTTTAGTTACAGACATGACGTGTTTGTCACAGACAGAATGACTCAGGGGGCTGAAATATTTAATTTAATGAGGTAAAACTCAGTGTTACGTTTTGGAAAATGTTTGGCAGTGTGTGTGTGTGTGTGTGTGTGTGTGTGTGTATATATATATATATATATATACACACACACACACACACATATGCATATATATGTATATACATACATATACATATATTATACAATATCAATATAATAGGACCAAGAAACACCTGAGAGCAGCATCATGAACACATTCAGGCCTGTTTCCGCATCGTGATCTGGGTCTCCGTGTTACAATGCATGTTATCTCCACAGCCCCCATGACATCAGAAACACAGCCATGATCCCATGTTCACCACACGTGCTGCTTTAAGACAAACACAGTGGAAATGTCCATGTTTGCATTTTTTTGTTATTCCGTCCAGGAAGCCGTAATGTTTCTGTGTTTTCCGTGTGTGTGTTCAGGTGATAAATCCACCTTAAAATGCAGCGTTCCGCCTGCTAACACGCAACACGTCAGCCCATCTGGATCAGTACCAATCATTTAAAGGAGCAGACCAGTGATTATGCATGTTTGAGCCACATACACATTACTTTATTGACAACCATTTCCTAAAAGACGCTGGAGCGGTAAATATTAGAATTGTTTTTCCTACCTTCCAGGCTGCCATTGGTTTTTAATTTAGTACAAAATAATCAGTTTGTAGAGACTATACACGTGTTTGACACACATAATCCATCACAGGAAACACGGCAGATATTAAACTTTCTGTCAAAGTAACTTTAACTGATCCAACATGAAACTGCATGACAACAATGTATGTCTCTGCCAGGAAATAGTCCCTGGAGAAGATGGCTTTTACCGAGCAATTAAAATGGCCGCGTCTTCTATAATCAGCTGTACGTGTTAGCAGGTGAAAACGTTGAATTCTAAGGTGTGTATCACCTGAACAATTGATTCTGAAAGGTAAGAGAATTTAACAAAATAACAGGAAAACTAAAATATGGTCTTTTGTTTTGGAAAATGGTTTGCAGTAACAAAGCATGTAAACAAATAGTGTTTATTTGGGCTCAAACAAACAAAATCACCGGCATTGTCCTTTAAGGGAACTGTTGTACACTAACAAACAAGCCAGACACATGAAAATAACGATGCTGATTCGGTTTGAATGTATGTTTAATAGTTACAGCAAAAGTCCAGAAGTTTCCTTCTGTTTGTTATTGGAAGGAGACTCGTTCCGTCTTGGCGTGTTTGGCCTCGGGAACATGCTAAGCTCTAATGAATGTTCTTTGTAATGCCAGAAAAAGCCCAATAAAGCTGCAGTGCAGTGACATTCTTTTATTAATATACTTTCACCAGATTCAAATTAAAACACAGGGTATGGAAGCTTTCTGTGGCCTCTTCATCTCCACGCTGCTCTTCTTCAGTCAGAGGAGGTCAAAGGTCGCAGGTCAGAAAAGAAAAGCTTACTCACAGAACGTAGAGACACCGTCCCTCTACACAGCTGAGCTTCACCTCCTCTTCATCCTGCATTCTGTCTGCCCGACTCACACAAGCAGATCTCACCTCTGCCATGATGGGAGGTCAGAGGTCACCAAAGCTCCGGCCAGGAAGGACATTTTGTGTACAGCATTGTTGTAAAAAAAAACACAAAAAACAAAAAAAAAAAAACTGAACGTTACCCTGAAAGTTGTAAGAAAACAAACGTTTTGCTTTGGCGAAGGTCTCCATCTTCTCCCTGCTGTATGTTCCAGCGGCGTGGCTAATGGCACGGCTAACGGCATGGCTAACGGCCGGTCGCACGTTACGGCTGTTAAAAACCGTTTCACATGGATGGAGTGACTCAGATTTCAGAAGAAGTCGAGGACCGCAAACCATCCAAGACGTTTTCCAGCTTTACCCAGACTCGACTTCCTCGGCTCAGTCGGATTAAAGAGAGTTATGAACTCTGAGTCCTACATGTATCTGTATCGTCCTGCATCATTTCATAACGTGATATTACCACACGTGACGTGACATTTAGTCTAAGACGCCAGAGAAAATGCCTTTTTTCCAACATGAGTTCAGACTCGGGGCGATCTCCACAACTTCAGAAAACCTGGAAATATGAAAATGCTTTTTCCAGACTTTTCCGGACTTTCCAGTCCTGCAGCAGAGCGTCGGTCACATGGCCCAGGATATGTTGGCCGCGTGCTCTTTGGCCTTCATACGCAGCACGGCGATGCTGGATGAGCGCCTCTCGAACTCCGGCTTGGTATCGAAGGCGTGGTGGCTGTTGGCGGGCGGCGTGAGGAGGGAGTCCGCGCCGAAGAAGTTGTTGAGGGAAACGTGGCCGAACTGGTTCTGCTGACTGGGGAAGCCCACGTAGCCGTGGTCGGCGGCGGCGGCGGCGGCCGAACGGGGGGAGTGCGGGTAGGACGTGACGCAGGGAGGGGAGCCTCGGGGCAACATGCAGGAAGACACGACGGAGCCCCCAGGAGCCGGACTTGGCCACAGGTTGTTCGGGATCTGCAGAAAGCAGAACCAAAGTACAAACGTGAGTACATTTACTCAAGTACTGAACATACAGGAAGTACAGATACTGGAACTTTGAGTTTGGTAGACTTCAGAAAGATGCTGTACATTCACTTTTTTACGAGATACTCTGTAGATTAAAGGACCACGCCGGTTATTTTGCATGTTTAAGCCCAATAAATACTAACTTCATACATGTTACATGTCATACATGACAACATAAAACTGTGTTTTAGTTTTCCTGTTATTTTGCCAAATCCCCTAAAAAAAAAAAAAAAAAAAAAAAAAAAAAAAAAAAAAAAAATCCCCTAATCCTTCAAGTTGTTTTTAATTTCTCAGTAAAACCCGTCTTCTTCTGGGACTACTTTCCCTGGTGGAATCGTACTTTTTCTTCTGCTCTGTGTTAAACCAGTTAAATAAAAGTTACTTGGACAAAAACTTTAACAGACGTGTTGTTTTCTGTGATGATTATTTATCTCAGCACGTTTGATTTTTATGTTGTACTGGATGAACTGAAACCAATGTTAGTCTGGAAGGTAGGAAAAACAATTCTAATATTTAACGCTCAAGCAGTATGTTTTGGAAAATGGTTGGCAGTAACTTGACATGTATGCAGGTTGTACTTATTGGGCTTAAACATGCAAAAAATAAATAAAAATAAAAACCCCTTGTATGCTCCTTTAAGACTGTATTTGTGCTGACTCATCAGAAACGTCACAGAACTGAAATACCAGAACACGGAACACGGACTGACAGATCACTGGAGTTACAGTCGAGATAAACTTTGATAATAGCGTGAGAATGAGTTTGACCAATCAGAGGCGTCCTGATGTTACATGACATTGATAAGTCACCTGCCCCGCAGCAGCAACGCACGCCAAACCTCAGGCCGTCTTTAAAAACCCGAAACCCACAAGAATCCACTTCCTGTCCACCGTGTTTAAGAACAAAAATACCCAAAATCTTCACAATTATCAAGCCGTGTTTAATCTGTCTCAGCTGCATGACAACACGGCTGTTATCAGAAACACGTGTGAGGAGGACCAGACCTATCCAAAGGTTTCAGGCCGGACCCAGCCCTCCACGCTGAATTCAACACGGAAACCACTTCCTGTCACATGCTCACAGCGACAGAGAAACGCCCCAGAAGATTTTACTCCAACACATGCTAACACGTGGAACATGTTCAGACACATTCTGACATGCTTCATGTTACAGGATGAAGTGACACATCTGATTTCTTTACATATGTATGACACAGATCTGATGTTTTTTAACCTACATGACACATGATTTTTTTTTTAACACGTTTGACAAAGATCTCATTGTTTTTACATACATGTGACGTCATTTTTTTAACCTAAATGACAGATTTGATTTTTTTACGTGACACAGATCTGATTTTTTTACGTGATACATCTTTTTTTTTTTTTTTTTTTTNTTTTTACATACATGACATATATTTTTTTTTACGTGACATCTGATTTTTTTTTTTTACATACATGACATCTGATTTTTTTAACGTACATGACATCTGATTTTTTTTACGTACGTGACACATCTGATTGTTTTTACATATGACATCTGATTTTTTTACATATATGACACAGATCTGACTGTTTTACATATGTGACAGATCTGATTTTTTTTATCTGACATCTGATTTTTTTTTTACGTACATGACATCTGATTTTTTTACATNTTTTTTTTTTTTTTTTAGATAGATGTGACACATCTGATTTTTTTTACATACATGACACATCTGATTTTTTTGCATACATGTGACATCTGATTTTTTTTTACATACATGACACAGATCTGACTGTTTTACATACGTGACAGATCTGATTTTTTTCACGACACATCTGATATTTTTTAGATACATGTGACACAGATCTGATTTTTTTCCATACATGTAACACATCTGATTTGTTTAATATATGACACATCTGATTTTTTTACATACGTGACAAAGATCTGATTTTTTTTATCTGACATCTGATTTTTTTTTTACGTACATGACATCTGATTTTTTTACATACATGTGACATCTGATTTTTACATATGACACAGATCTGATTTTTTTATGTGACATCTGATTTTTTACATACATGTGACAGATGTGATTTTTTTTTTATATACGTGACAGATCTGATTTTTTTTTTTTTACANTTTTTTTTTTTTTTTTTTTTTTTTTTTACACGTGACATCTGATTTTTTTTTTAGATACATGTGACAGATCTGATTTTTTTACATACATGCAACACATCTGATTTGTTTAATACGTGACACATCTAATTTTTTTTTTACATACGTGACACAGATCTGATTTTTTTTTAACATACATGTGACACAGATCTGACTGTTTTACATATGTGATAGATCTGATTTTTTTTTCACACGTGACACATCTAATATTTTTTAGATACATGTGACACAGATCTGATTTTTTTTTAACATATATGTGACACAGATCTGGTTTTTTTTTTTTTTNTTTTTTTTTTTTGTTTTTTACATGTGACATCTGATTTTTTTTAACCGACAACATTTTTATTGTTCGGCTTTTTTTGGGATCGTAGTTTTTTTTTAAACTTTGGAGTCTAAAGTCACATGACACACATTTGATTTCTGAAAACTTTCCTTCATTTTCTAGAATCAGGTAGAAAATTTAAATATATATATATATTTTAAATTTTCAGACACTCCAGAGGGTCAAAGGACCATACCACCAGTTTTGTACACTACAGGCCAGAAATTTGAATTAAAAAAAAGAAATCATCAATACGTTGTTTGTTTTACAATTTGTTGATCAGGAAATGACAAAAACACATAAAATAAAAGTAAGTAATGAGTTCTGAAGAAGAATTAGTCAGCAGAGCTCGTTATGTAGCCACTCTGATACAGAAATGATTATAATGAAGCATCAGTGCAGCACTCCTGCTGTGTTTTAACATTCTGCTGTCTGCCTTCTCCCACATCGGACTTCTGGCCTGTAGTGCATGTTTGAGCCCAATACATATGACCCGCATACATGTTATGTTACTGACAACCATTTTGGAAAACATGCTACTGGAGCATAAATATTAGAATTGTGTTTCCTACCTTCCAGACTGCCATTGGTTTCAGTTCATTCTAGTACATTATAAAAATCAGCTTGTAGAGATTTGAAACATGCTGAGATAAATCATCATCACAGAGAACACGACTTCTGCTAAGATTTTAGTTAAAGTTACTTAATTTGACTGATCCAACACGGAACTGCCAGGAAATATAAAACAATTAAAAACAACCGTCCCTTCTACGTTCTGACGTACATGTCAGCAGGTGAAACATTCAAGTTTAAGGTGTGCGTCACCTGAACGTTTGATTTTGAAAGATAGGAGATTTAACAAAATAACAGAAAAACTAAAGTATGGTTTTATATTTTAGAGAATGGTTGTAAGTAATGTAACCTGCCGTATTTATTGGGCTTAAACATGCAAAATCTCCTGTTTGGTCCTTTAAATGTAAGCGTGTATGGCCTTTTTTTGGTTAAAGTTGTGTTCACATCAGTGTCACACACGAATCTTTAAACACAAATTTAAAGATCTGACTAAAAAAATCAGAATTTAGCATTAAGGTATAACGTGAATGCAGCAATAAAGGCCCAAGTTTGGGACATGGACCTGCAAAGGACAAACTGACGTTCTGTCTCATCGTGTCTCTGATCTTCATCATGTCTCTGACCTTCATCGTGACCTTCATCGTGTCTCTGACCTTCATCATGTCTCTGACCTATGTGTCTTAACTGCAGGATAAATGCTCAGCAAACATGAAATCTGATATAAGTTCATTAATTTCTCTCTGATGGATTCTAATCAGCCTCAGACTCTTACCTGAGAAAAAATTTCAGCAATGGCAGTCTGATGATTTATGCAAACACACACACACACACACACACACACACTACTGTGACACATGCACTATAAATGAAAAGAGGAATTTAATGAGCTGCAGGCTTCAAACTTTAGGGACGCCCCTCATTCACACTTCTCAGACAGGTATTTTTAATTAACAGATTAATCCGATTTAGTTAATAATTTCAGGAAGAGGACCGTTAAACTTGCCTGTGTGTAGCTGTCGGTCCTTGGTAACACCGATAAATCGTAGGTGGCTGCAAAGTGCGTTTTGACTTGCTGGATCTGTCCGTACCGCTCCCTTTTCCTCCACTTTGCTCTTCTGTTTTGGAACCAAACCTGATGAAATAAAATAAAATGAAATATGTTGTGGATGTAAAGATCTACTACTAATCAATTTTTTTTTTTTTTTTTTAATCTGATCATTTTGCCATAAATGTACAACTACTAAAATCTACGACTAATCCACTTTTTGGCAAAAAAAAAAAAAAATCTGATATTTAAGATTTCTTTTTTTTTTTTGGCTAAAAAACAAACTAAAAAACCTGCATGAACATTTAGGTTTAATAAATCTATTTAATTTCTGAATTTTTGTGTCGTATTTTTCTGCGCTTTATGATTGAAGCTTTTCAGACTTTTATGCGCAGCAGCTTCTTGCTCCTGTAAATGGTTTATCGCCTAAAAACTCTGATGTTCTTTTATCCATAAATGAAAGCGATATGAAATGAACATTCCTGTACTCTGCGGTATAAATGAACATGCCTGCACTCTGGCCTCCGTCAGCTCCGTCCTCATGGCCAGCTGCTCCCGCACATAAACATCTGGATAGTGCGTCTTCTGGAAGACTTTCTCCAGCTCCTCCAGCTGCGCGCTGGTGAAGGTGGTGCGGTGTCTCCGCTTCTTGCTGCTGGACACGTTGCTGTCGCATTTGTCTCCCAGTTCATCTAAATCCGTTTTTTCCTGTCCACTCGTGACCGGAGACGCCCTCAGATTGCAGCAATTATCCATGGAGTGCAAAGTCTCCTCCTCTGGTTTCTGCACGCCGTAACTAGCTAGAATAAAAATAAAAAATAAAATAAAGTTACAGTGATATCGTTACGTCATAGCCGCAATCTCAAAGCCCTAATAAAACACAGGCAGGAAACCATAATAATAATAATAATAATAATAATGATATACTTCTCAATACTGAAAACAATAACACAAACGTTGTACAATTTAAAAATAAAATCATAAAATAGTAACATCACATTCAAAGAAAACTGAATGTAAATAACTTAAATATCTGAAACTTAAAAAATAAAAATGAATCGGTATTAACTTTACTCCCATGTTTTTTTCTTCTCTTAAAGTTGCATATTTCACTAAAACTGCAGAATAACACGCCAGTCTTCCTTAAAAAAAAAAAAAAAAAAAACACGTTTAGAATGATGAGGTTTTAACTTTCCTCATATTTGTCTCTAAGTTCCATATTTCAAAGACAGACAGACTAACGGTAAAGGCTCTGACGCACCGTTCGGCTCGCCGCTCTGAAGCCCGAAGGCCTGCGCGCATTTGGGGGAAGACTTGAAGTACTGCGCGCTGTCCAGACTCTCCATGACCTGGTCCATGTAATACTCGCTGGCCTTCATCGCTTGACTTTTCAGGGTAAATTTCTCCTCCATGTATTCCATCACGTCCGCGGATCTGCTGTCACGTCCACGCGAAGCTCCGCTCACTTTCACGCAATAATTCGCCACTGGAGTTAATTTGCTGCGTGAAGGCAGAAGCTCTTTATAGCACAGAGGGAAAGATCCTTAAAGAACCTCCACACCCACGTCCACGTCAACTCCTCCCACGGCAACAGCGCGGAGAGGCCGTTCCACACCCCACAGCCACTCTGCGAGGAAAGCATCAGAACTCCAGCAAGTTTACACATCCACAATATTATAAACCAATAATTCATAAAGACACAAATCCGGGATATCTGCATGTTTGATCTCTGCCGCTCATTTATTTTCTGCTTTTTGGGTTTTTAATCTGTTTTATGACAACAGAAGGTTTTAAAATGTATAAATACGGATGCATGGACACGTGCGTTTGTTTACTTAAAACTTTTAATTTAACTTTCAAAGATTCTACACGGAAAAGTTTATATTTGAACCAGATCATTAGGTCTTTACAACAATAATGGTTCAAGTTAAACATTTACAATTTAAGAGCAAAAATGTGGAAGTTTATGAAAAAATTAGGAGACATTGTTTTTATTCGTGTCTTTATTCTTATTCTGTTTTTATGGTTCAATAAAAAGTGCGCATAATACAGAAAATAAAGTTCGTCCTTTAAATATATGATAGGCATATGATATAAAAATAGATATATGATATAAAGAGATAATATTTAACGGACTGAAGACCTTAATTACAGTTTTTCAGCTGGGATGATGGTGATGATTCATTTTTAAGTTACCATCCAAATAATTCCAAAGGAAAAAAACAACTCGAGGATTTTATTGTAAAAAAATTAATTTAAGGCACAAAACTAATAGAAAGTTTTGATTGGAAACGTGTTTAACTGAAATCTGTTTGCTGTTAACGTCCGTGTCTCAATATTTGACTTTTGTATTCGGAGAAAAAAAGAAAAGAGAGAGAAGTTACCCAGTTTGACTCTTTAATGTGATCCTGATGTTGCTGAACTCAGATTCGTCTTTCACATTAAAAACTTTCAAACCTTCAAATCCACGAATTAAGTCAGAATATTAGAACGATTTTGTCATTTTTTGCTGGAATTTGACTGAAATAGTTTTCGTTTGATAAAATACCTGGAATCCAGGGGTTTTAGCTGGAAACTGTCTTGCAGATAACCAAAATATTAATTTAAAGGCACAATCCGTGATCCAAAAAAAAAATCAGAACACAGGATAAAGAAGCTGCTAATAACAACAAAATCTGAATTACTATTTTCTGGCGCTATAAAACAGAAGAATTAAAGTCTTTCATTTTCAATTATCAGTTTAGAACAAATGTTAAAGTCTTTAAATCTGCTGCCTTAATTACCTATTTAAAACTATCACTAATTGAGCCTTTAACAAAGGTTTCTGTTTTGATTTTTTAAAGATTTTCTGTGTAGACAACATGAATTTAATGATATCATTATTAATGATTTTTTTTTTTAAAACTATGTAAATGGATTATTGAGCTTTTCTGGCTGAATTAAAGGACCAAAGTTCTGTTTCCACTAAACCAAAGTCCATCTTCCACGTCCACGTCTCCACCTGCGCCACCCATGCGGCTCTGGTT